>JBBPBX010075534.1:0-17318 GCA_038048925.1 Garcialebias charrua | reverse complement strand
GTTAGCAATATTCTACTTTAAAAACATCAATAAAACACAAGTTTACAATAAAATATTAACGTGAAGCTGACTTTCATTGTAAAACATTTTAAAAGTAATTTCAGTATTTTTCAAAGACATTGATGTAATTACAGCAGTTACCACCAGAGGGAAGTAAAGTAACATCTGTTACAATGAAGACAGTTAAAACAGGAAGTCAAACTTTCAGTTCTGGTTTGTCTTATGAAATTTAAATCACGCAAAGTGAACAGAGAAATTAAACACATTTACTTTAAAACAATTACAGCTCAATGGAAATTATTTCTGTCAACGCTGCAAAAATAAAATGTATTCATATCACAATACAACATAAAATATTTGTAGTGCAAACATTATTTTTATGCTTAACATAATTTATTCTTATCATGTTCTAATAATTAATTGAACATAGCATATTGTTCAAACATTAAAGTGTAATTGTTTGAAGGTGATAATGTAAAGTGTGGATGAGGAAACAGAAGAAGCAGAAACAGTCCAGTCAGAGTGTCTGCATACAAGCTGCTGCTGCTTCAACCTCTGTGGATCATCAGGACACAGTTCATCTTCTCCTACAAACACACCATCATGTTCAGCTCTCCAGAACAAATGTCAAGACCTCCAGCTGTAGAGAGAATAAGAAGCAGCAGAAGAGATAAATGAGTCTTTCAGAGAGACCAACACAAACTTCAATCACAACACTTGTGCAACATCTTTGGGTAAAACGTAGTAACTGTTGGGAGTCAACACCGCTTGTCTGTTAGCAAAATATTTCGTAAACCACCGGATGGACTTTATTTAAACTTGCGATAAATACATCTGAAATGTTCACCTTCAACAGATTAACTTTTGGAGTCAACACAATTCAAGATGGCTGCCACAGCTATTGAAATTTAGCTTAGACATAAATAGCTGTAACTCAGTGAATTTGACAGATACTGATGTAAAATGAGGTGTGGTAGTAGCTGACAGTCATTAACAACACATCCTCCAAGCTAACAGATCAGGTGAGACATCACATGATCACGACATATTTTGGTGAGTGATGTGGGGCGGCCATGGTGTAGTGGTAATGGCAGTCGACCCCTGATCGGAAGGTTGGAGGTTCGAATCCCGCATCCGCCCACCATGTGTCGTTGTGTCCCTGGGCAAGACACTTAACCCCGAGTTGCTCCCGGTAGGTCTGGATGGCGCCTTGCAAGGCAGGCTACCACTACCGGTGTATGAATGTCTGAATGAATGGGTGGATGGCTGGTATTGTAAAGCGCTTTGGGGCTCCTCACAGGGGGCTGGAAAGCGCTATATAAATAAGCTCCATTTACCATGTGCATTCCTTCAAGTAATGCTCGGTCTTTCCTTCTTTTCTTGTCTTTCTGTTTGATCCTGAAACCAGTCCCTGTTCTCCTCTCATACATTCATTCAGAAATACAGTTACTGGGAAGCTGCAGGTTTACTGGAAACACTGGATCTTTGCTTTGACAACAACTGGCTTTAGTCCAATTCTGCTGAAAACAGCAGGAACGACTCCAACCTTCTACTGACCTCAGAGTCTCCAGTCTGTAGTTTGGACTCTCCACAAGATACAACAGCTGCTGAACATCTGGATGCTGCAGGTTGTTGTCACTCAGGTCCAGGTTCAGTTGTCTCAGGTTGGAGGGGTTGGACTTCAGAGCTGAGCTCAGAGAAGAACAGCTGATCTCTGACAAACTGCAGTTCCTCAATCTGAATAAAGAATAAAACATGTAAGTTTATAAAACAAAACAAAACTTTTAAAGACATGATGTAAACTAATAAAAATAATGCGCTGCTCCGAAACGCATGCGCGGGAATTGCGAGATCGCGCGATTGCGCGATAAATCAAGTGATAAATAAGTAAGTCAGAACAAAACAATTCATTCGGTGGAAGAAGGAGAACAACTGTAAAGTGATAAATAAGTAAGTCAGAACAAAACAATTCATTCGGTGGAAGAAGGAGAACAACTGTAAAGACTGCTGCCTTGATCTTCTCTCATAAATGAGCTACAGGACATGGTTTGAGCAACAGGAAGTGATGTATTACATTTCAGAATAAAATACTTTATTTATTTATTTATTTCTTGTATTGCGTTTGTAGGCGTTGTAGGGATATAGCACCCTCATGTCCATATGGGATGTGGGCCTCTCCACATCTCTCTGAAACTCTCAGTGCTACACCTTCTTGAAGCTCTCAAGGAGACAAATGGACACTATATTTTGTAACAATTATTATGAATTAATGGACACTAATTAATCAGATTGAACTTTCTTTTTAATGTGTGTTAATTCAGAATTGATCAACAGTATATTTTGTCATTTTAATGATGATCTGTTACTTGCATGAGTTTGACCTTTCTGGTTTTATTTCTGCAGAGCAAGCAGGCTCTGATTCTAAGACACAGTTCAGGGTAAACTGTTAGCTGTTCACTTCCTTCTCTGTTTTGTCTATGAAGTTAACGTACATTTTACCTTTTCAAACGGCCAGTTGAATCTGCATAATTGGTGCACCATTATCGTGCTTTAAATTTTAGTTTCTTTGCTGCGATTTGTAAAACCTAAGCCAATCCAACGCGTGTGATTGCGCGATGCGCTCACCATGGCTGCAGACACGGAGCCGAGTAGAGGCTCACTTTACCGCAGTGGCTGCGCGCATGGCGCGGTGATTACGCGTGTCTGCTTTGTCTAATGAAATAAAGATAGTGGATGGATGGATGGACGTATGGATGGATGTATTATGTAGGATGGAAACTGATTTGCTTGCGCACGCAGTAAAGGCTTCTTTTTTTTTCCCCTCGGGTCGGTCGAAAAACAGCTGACCGCTCTGACGCTTTGATCGGCTTTATTTTATTATTTTCCTTGTTCCTTGTGTCCACTGGGTGATCTATAGCTGTTAAGTAGCCATGTGCTTCTTTCAAAGCTGCACGTTATTGGCCGAAGAGCTCTGATACCAGCCAAACAAGTCCCGCATGTTAATCAGCTGTGAGGGTCCCCGCCCCCCAGTACGCAAATCACTGCGGCTTGGTTTTACTCTGAAAACAAACTTAATTCTAACACAAAGTTTAACAGTTTAAACACTTATAAAGTGTTTTTTAAAGCATGGGATGGTTTCTTCACAACTTCAACTGGTACATTTTGCAAAAAAACGATTTTCACTAATTTCTCAGAAGTTGAAGGTTTATTGATTTTTTCTCAGTTAGAGCTGTGCCGACTTGTTCCTACATTTCTCGTGGCTGGCCACATATAAATGGGGGCTCATCCGGGATTTGAACAAAATAGGAGCTAGTTTGTTACATTTGCCCTCATTTTTGGTAAAATATTTAATGGATGGCATGACCGGGATGAACTGTAATGAGCTAGTTTAGTTGGTTGAAACAGTGATAGCTTTGTGCTGTTTCTTTGCGGTATATAGCTGATGCACCTCAGCTGTACATATATTTATTGGGGACGCGCCAAAACATAATTTGTTAATATTTTGTCACCTCATGTTTGTTGAGGACTTGACTTCAGCAGTTGGAAGCTGGTTGAAGCTAGCCTGGCCCTCGCCTTCCTGCACAGCTCCGCTCAATTCTCATTTCCCTTCATTTCACAGTCTGGGACTTCTCCCATCCACAACCATTTCTCCGGTAGGTTTTGACCGGACCAATCAGAGAGCAGAAGGCGGAGTTTTGAACGACGTCGACTGACGTCGTCATTCAAAATGGCTGCCGCCACGAAGGAATTTTCAATAAAACAAGGTAAAAAACTATTATTTCTCTGCTGAGAAAAAATATATTTCATAGCTGACGTTATATCAGAAGTGTTCCTGAGCAATCAGAGAGCAGAAGGCGGAGTTTTGAACGATGTCGACTGACGTCGTCATTCAAAATGGCTGCCGCCACGAACGAATTTTCATCAAAACAAGGTAAAAAACTATTATTTCTCTGCTGAGAAAAAATATAGTTCATAGCTGACGTTATATCAGAAGTGTTCCTGAGCTTAACAGTTCCTAAATCAATTCACGAAATGGTCAAATCTGCTGGATATTAAATAGTTTCGGTTTGATATTTTCCAAACAGCCTCGGGTGCGCTACGAAAATAAATGATAAAAAATCGAATTTTATCTCAAATGTTTCATCTAGGCCAGTGCTTCTCAATTATTTTCTGTTAAGCCCCCCCACAGGAAGAAGAATCCGGTCCGCGCCCCCCTACTCTCCGCTGCGACTATAAATACGGTGGCTGTAATAACCTCGCACATACCAAAAGAGGGTTAAAAAGAAAAAGGTTTATTATACGTCCACTGTAGTATAATTTGTATATAAAATTGTGATTCTCAATTCAAGTCCTCAGGCCTCCCTGCTCTGAATGTTTTAGATGTGCCTATTCCAGAACAGATGATCCACATGATTGCATGACCTCTTCTGCAGCCACCAAGTCCTGCAGAAGCAGGTGTGCAGAGGTAAAGTGGCATATGCAATAAGGCTGGTAAAAATAATATATATATCAGCAGTAGTGTAGATATAAAAAGTTGTGTAAAAGTAGTGCAATTTGTCCTCATTACTCACAACTTCTTCTTGGACCTGCTCCCCCAGGTGGGACAGGTGCCTGGAAGAGGACCAGACTTAGCTTTTTTAGATTTTTCTACCTGGATTATTGAGCAGCATGCATCAGGGTGTCTCTGGAAAAGTTCAGAGTTCAGTCACACACTTCTACTGGAGGTGATGTGGTGGATTTCCCTGAAGAACACAAAGAGGTAAAAAAGAAAGAGTTAATAAGATTATAACTTTAAATTAAAAAATTATATAGATGATAATATTAATAAGACAACAATACCTCTTCTTGAACGTTTGTTATGAGGTGGTTAAATCGCTCGGTCATCATCATCATCAGAGCTCCAGGGCTTGTTGACATCAGTTTTATTTTTTTCATAAAGTGATGAACTTTGTTACTTTCAGTTCTGGAGCGGAGCTTCAAAACAGTCTGAAGTGTTGACATGATGGATGTTGTGGCGGAGCTCACGAACTTTAAAGCCTGCACATCAACCCAGAGCTTTAAAAACTTCTACAGCTGCGACTGTGATCTGGACCGTTCTGATTTACCTCAAGGAAGTTTAAATGCTGCTGTTAGCGGTCTTTGCAACAAGCTGCTTTTCTTGCTTTTAGAAGAGACGTTCACGTTGGGATGAAGTTGTTTCAAGTCCGTTAACAAGACGTGTTGAAAAAAAAGAACGTGTTGCAGCTGCAGATCTCGTTTGTTCTCTCGTGGCGGAGCGCTCCGCGCCTCTGCATGTCTGCACCAGTCTGCGTGACACAACAGCTTTGGATTTGCGCTCGTCTTTTTAAACAAGGAAGCCATAACTTTCCCAAACAAGACAACGCAGCGAGAAGCTAATGCTACGCGTGCTACAGATAATAGCGCCGTGCTGAAACACGCCTAGGAATTTTAGTTCCGCGGCGCAATAAGAAAATTCAAAACTGGGTCACAAGAGCCCGGGCCCCCCCTGGCATCGCACTGCGCCCCCCCAGGGGGGCGCGCCCCACTATTTGAGAAACGCTGCATTAAACACAAGACTGGCTAGAAGCATAAATACCATAAATAGGAATCAATGCTCCAGCGAAGAGTAGAACTCGACTGCAGCCTTAAATAGGATTGTAGCTCATCAGGTGGATGACCGTCAGCTGAGGGTGATTGGCGGTCATCTTGGAGCTGCAGAGAGTGATACTCTTACACAGTCTAATTGACTTCTGTTAGCATTCAAGCAACCATATGAGCCAATATTTTCACATCTTGCAATACTCTATTCCGGATCATGCACATCAATTTTTCCCACCTTCATCCACATTGTACCCATCTTGACCTGCTTTAACCACTTTGGCAGCTGTCCCCATATTTATGATTTGGTGTATGGGAGTACAGTTTTAATGAAAATAGGCAGATTCGGAGCAGTTTTACAAACATTACTTAAAGGCGTAGTTAGACCTGGACGTTTGGGACTTATATAGTTTAAAAGTTCTCATTCTGTTTTAAATACAGCTCTAAACCTCTCAAAGTACCAACTCTAAATTGAGAAGAATTTGAAACGGGTTCCAGATGCTAGTAACAATTTTGTGACTATTTTGAGGGAAAATGATTAAAGGGGACCACACATTCAAAATTCACTTTTTAATGTTTTTTTACTCAACTTTGGGTATTTACTTCATAAAAAAACAGTCCAAAGGCCAAAAAAATGCACCCAGTGGTTTATTTACTCTAAGTAGATTTATTTTACTGTGATAAAAACGGCTCGTTTTTGAAATAAACTGGAAGTCAATCGCGCTTGTGACGTCACAGGCGCGAGGACAACCCACCCCAACATGAGTCCAGCCCCTCACCTAGCAACCCCTGGTTAGGCTCAACCCATTTCTGTATTAAACACATGACTGTTGTTTTTCATGATTTCATCTCATCTTTTGTTTATATGTTATTAATTTCATGTGTACAGCACTTTGTTGCAGCTGTGGTTTTTTAAATGGCTTTATAAATAAAGTATAATTGTTATTTTTATGTTTTAGTTCAATTTTTAGTGTATTTGCGATCGCTCCAAACGCGCAGCCGGCAAAAATTAAACGAGCAGACCCCCGACGTAGGGACCGGCGTCAACGAGCCCCTCTTCTGGCGCGATGGAGCGGAGCTTCAACTGTGCAGCCTCGCAGCAGCCTGGCAGAAGCCTCGCAACAGCGAGGACCTTCTCTTTACCGATTAATTTACGGGAGACACTTGGTGAACTTTGTGTGTCTTGACTGGAACAGCGATAACTCTCAAAGTCTCCGCGTGCAACGAGCGGAGCTGGCGAAAACCGGAAGAGGAACAAGCTAACATTAGCATCGGATTCGGGTGGTCTCATGCTAAAAGGAGCAGCAAACTGCGGCGCGCTCAGACGGGTTTCGGTAAGTTATCTTAAGCTAACACTAACAGTAAGTCAAATGAGTAATAAAAAACGAGCTAATTTTAAAACAACAACACATTACAGATACTGGCTGTGCAGAGGGCGTAAACAGATCGTTGAAGGGCGTGGACTTCAGAACTTCTATCAGAAACCGGTCGTTCAAAACGAAAGTTAAAACTGGCAGAATTAAAAAGGGTATAATTAATTATCTAAGAATTATTTTGTGTATTAAAATGAATTAATATTGTCAAGATAGCACACAGACATAACATAAAATTTTTAAATACTTACATGTGGTCCCCTTTAAAAACACTATTTCAATTCTAAAGACAAGACTGTGGACCAATGCAACTCAGAAAAGTAGAACCCCTTCAAAAGCTTGGAGACTTCTTTGCATATGCCTTTCAACATTTAATGACCAACAATCACAACCCAGTGAAATACTGGTTTTATGAACAGTTAATGTCTCACCTGTGATAGCTCTTTAAAAAACTTTAACATTAAGAAACACGGTTTTAATCTATGGAACACCAAAAAGGTCAAAATTAAATAAATGTATAAACCATTATGAAATAAGTATCTAAGCTCATTAGTATTTTTTTATTTTTTTTATTCTTTCATTTCACAATTGTGTTTTCCATGACGGCTTTTTTTATTTCATAATGACATTTTTCAACAGAATGATTCAACTGTCAATCAATGCCAGTGGGTTGAACCTGCACACCCATTGGCTGATCCTTCATATCCACAAGTTTTCCAGGATCACTGCAGGCACAGCTAGCCGTAAAAGCTAGCAACGACTTGCTAGGTCAACAGTCATGAAGGATGGCAGAGTTGCATGAACTTCGTTCAGCTCAGGTAACTTAGCAGATCAAATTTGTGAGGATTACATTCTCAGAAGATACAGTTTTGAGTCATGTTATACTGCAATAAAGTGACACACACCCCACCCCCCACTAGGATCCGTGAGCCCTCACTGCTGTGATAGTGCACATTTACACTATGAATTACGGTAGGAACACTGCGAAAACGCTGCGAGTTGCTTTCAAATAAAAGCTGAAAATAAAATCTCTTAATTATGTTTATCTTTCTGGTATGCGTTCAAGAAATATTTTAATGCCCGCCTGTGAGGTCCAGATCTGCAGGCCCAGATGAACTTCTACCTTATTTCTTAAGGCTGGCTGCTCATATCATCACAGTCCCCGTGACCCACATCTTTAATCTGTCCATAAGCCAAAACACCATCCCGGATGCTTGGAAAACAGCCTTCGTTCTTCCTCTGCTGAAGGGAGGTGACCCCACCTCACTGAACAACTATCGACCAATCTCTAAACTTTGCATTTTATCCAAGATCCTAGAAAAACTGATAAACTCTCAGATCAAAAATTATCTGGACTCATTTAACATTTTACCTCTTCATCAATCTGGTTTCAGGAAAAAACACAGCACAACAACTGCTTCTCTGAAGGTTCTTAATGACGTTGTTGAAGCATTGGATGCTAAGAATTATTGTGCTGCACTTTTCTTAGACTTGTCTAAAGCTTTTGACACTGTGGATCATAACATCCTGTGTCATAAGCTCTCAGAAATCGGTTTCTCTGATCACACAATCGGTTGGTTTTCTAACTATTTTTCCAATCGGAGGCAATGTGTTCAACATAACGGTACTTCTTCCAGCTATTTAACAGTTAAAAATGGTGTACCACAAGGCTCAGTTTTAGGACCAACCCTCTTTACAATCTACATAGCTAATGTAGGTCAGAGCATCCCTGATGCATCCTTACATTTCTATGCTGATGATACAGTTGTTTATTGCCAAGCTAAAACAGTAGCTAAGGCTTTCCAGTTACTGCAATCCGCTTTTGACATCATCCAGTCAGATTTGTTCCGTCTCAAACTTGTCCTAAATGCTGATAAAACAAAAGGGATGTTTTTTTCAAGTAGGAAGTCGGTCCCAGCAGATCTTCCTCTGATTTTATCATCAAATGGTGTCCCTATTGAGTTTGTTGACTCATATAAATATTTGGGTATCCTGGTCGATTCACATCTCTCTTTTAAACTCCACGTGGAAAACCTAGTGAAGAAACTGAAAGTAAAACTGGGTTTCTTTTTCAGAAATAAATCATGTCTAACACTGAATGCTAGGAAACGCCTTGTATCTGTGACTTTCCTTCCCTCCATTGATTACGGTGACATTCTCTACATGAATGCTCCTACAAGCACCCTGCGGATGTTGGATGTTGTCTATCATGGTGCACTAAGATTCATAACTGGCTGTGATTATCGTACCCACCACTGCACCCTGTATTCACTGGTTAACTGGACATCATTAACCTCACGCAGACTCTTCCACTGGTACATCTTCATCTTTAAATCACTTCTTGGTCTGCTGCCCTCATACATCTCCTCCTACATGTCTTTGCGTGAGTGCAGCTACAGTGTGCGCTCTCAGGACATGATTACCTGCAGTGTTCCGTCAGTGAGGACTGAACTTGGAAAAAGGGCCTTCTCCTACTCTGCTCCTGCTTCCTGGAATATCTTACAAAAAGATCTGAAGCTCTCGGCCCTGACCTCTCTAAATGATTTTCAGAATCTGTTGGAATCCTGGCAAAAACCAATGCTGATTTGTTCCTGTTTTTGATTTTGTACATCTACCTTATAATGTTTGCTACTTTTTGCTACTTTTTCTTTTTCTTTTGTCTATTGTTTAATGTACTTGTACCATTGCTGTTCATCATTCTTTAGTTTGTAGCAGGTCGCTTTCGTAAATGAGCCCTCGAAGCTCAATAAGATTTACCTGACTAAATAAGGGTTGAATGAATAAATAAATGAATCTCTGGTTATGTATGTTCATCGTGTGAGAATGTCAGTTTGCCCTAAAGCTTTCAATAAAACAAAAACTGTTACTTTGCAGAAACCACTCTCACTTCAGGCTGACCCTATCCTAGAAGACCCCCAGATGTTGCTCATCAAGTTTCAACAAGATCTGATGTTGAGTTTCAAAATAAGTGGTTTAAAAAAAAGCTGTTGATTGTCATTCTAGCTGATATAAGTTCAAGAGTTACCTTTAATTGAATGTATACCAGCAAGAATTGCATAATTAACTTATTTAAAACCAACTCGCAGATAGACATGAACAGATTTTATTTTGAAACAACTTGCAGCATTTCACTGCGTTCCTACCGTGATTCATAATGTACACGTGCACAATCACACCAGTGAGGGCTCAAGGATCCTAGTGGAGGGTCACTTTACTGCATGTGGTGGATGCTTCTACCACCACCACATCGTGTTAGTATTTATTTAATCATTATTTGATGTATTTTCTGATGGGTGCACACTTTAGTTAATGTTTGTCTGAATGATTTACTAACACTTGTTCTTCTGTTTTGAGGTGCTGCAAATGCAGATCAGCTGGAGGAGGAAGCCTGGAACATACCACTTTTCTAAAAGACTGAGGGGAGAGGGAACTTTATTTGTTAAACTTGGCTTTAGTTAGGTTTGACACTTTAATATTCACTTATTGTTTGTGCTAAGCTAGTTGAGTTTTGCTTTATTTGTTTCAAATGCTGTATTTAGCTAATTTGTATTTTCTGTTCCCTTTATTATGTTGTGCCTCCCTCATGTGGCAGAATTGGGTTACTCCGGCCCTATTTAAGCAGCCCTTTGTTCTTTGTTAGCAGGTCAGTTTTGTTAGAGTTCAGTTGACCTCATTTAAGTTGGGCCCAAATTTGTTATTTATCTTTTGATTAATTTTTCATTGACATTTGATTCTTTGTTAGCCATTTTTTGACCTATTAAATTGAAATTTTTGGCTGATTTTTGAACACCTTTGTCCTTATTCAGTGGCGTAGCCAGGATTTTATGAGGGGCGGTTCGTTTGAAGAAAAAAATGGACCTCTGATTGGTTCATTGGCGGTGGTACACGTTACTTCAAACGTGTAAACAAGCTAATTAGCTAGCTAGTTAAAACAATGCTGTGTGAGGTAAATCTTACCAAATAGGTGGTTTTTGTTAGTGGAGAAAGAGCAACACACTGAGAGGGGATGTGTGTCCAGTCTTCTATTCAGAACTCATCCCAGAGACACGCTACTCCGAGTCCCACCCGAACATACACAGAAAAAAAATACCACCGAAGAAGAACGAATGACGTCATCCTCTTAAAGGCACAGTACCACTCCTTAACATAACTGCAAACTAACCCCACAACAAATAATATAACTTCAATTGCAAAAATAAATAATCTTTTTACTTTGCTTTGTGGTTAGACATTGCTTTTTATGAATGAAATTAATAAATTGAAAAATACAACAATAATAATAATAATAATAATAATGAATTCAATTTATAACGCACTTTTCATTAATGAAAATCTCAAAGTGCTACAAGGAGCAACAGAATTAAATTGACAATAAAACAAATAATAAAACAATTAAAATCAATAACAATATCAGCTAAGATCAAAAGTAGAATCATGAGGAGGTAGAGTATGCTTGGTCGAAAAGAAAGGTCTTCAAGTCGCTCTTAAAGTCAACCACAGACTGTGGGGCTCTTAGACATTCAGGAAGAGAGTTCCACAGGCGGGGGGCAGCCACACTGAAAGCCCGGTCTCCCATGGTCCTTAATTTGGTTCTCGGAATGTGAAGGAGATTGCTGTTCTGTGACCGCAGCGAACGGGTGGATGAGTATGGAATGAGAATATCCTTCAGATAATCTGGTGAAGTTCCGTGTAAGCATTGATGTGTAATGAGAGCAGTTTTGTACTGAATTCTGTAGGCGACAGGAAGCCAATGAAGGTTATGGAGAATGGGCGTAATATGTTCAAATTTACGAACTCTCAACAAGATCCTTGCTGCACTGTTTTGAATATATTGAAGTTTCTGAAGGTTTTTGCCAGGGATTCCAATAAACAGGGAGTTGCAGTAGTCGAGCCTGGAGGAGACAAAAGCATGGACGAGCTTCTCAGCATCGGAAAAAGTTAGGGATGGGCGAAGTCTGGAGATGTTTCGAAGATGGAAGAAGCAAGTTTTAAACAGATGCTTAATGTGATTTTCAAATGTAAGATTGGAGTCCATTTTTATTCCAAGATTAGTAACAGAGGTGGAGAGGGGGATGTCTTGTCCAGAAAAGGAAAGTCTTGTTATAGGAGATGTTTGTACCTGGTGAGGGGTGCCAATCAGTATGGCCTCAGTCTTGGAGCAGTTTAATTGAAGAAAGTTCTGATTCATCCATGCCCTAATTGCCTCCAGGCAGGCAGAGAGGGCAGTGAGTGAAGATGGAGATGACAAGGTGGAAGATGAGGATGCTCCAGTCCTGATGTAAAGCTGTGTATCGTCGGCATAACAGTGAAAAGAAATGTTGAACTGATTAATAATTTGACCTAAAGGCAGCATGTAAAGGGAAAACAGCAGGGGCCCCAGAACCGACCCCTGAGGGACACCACAGGAGACACAAACTGTCTGGGACGTGGCGTTGCCAAGACTAACACATTCCAGCCTATTGGAGAGGAAAGATTTGAACCAGTCCAGGACTGTGTCGCAGAGACCGACCTCCACATGAAGACGGTGGAGGAGGATACTATGGTCCACAGTGTCGAAGGCTGCAGTGAGGTCAAGGAGGACAAGGATGGAGGGAGAGCCAGTGTCAGCAGCCAAGAGGACATCATTGGTAACCCTCAGCAATGCAGTCTCTGTACTGTGAGCTGCTCTGAATCCAGACTGGAACTTCTCATACAGGGAGTGTTGTTGTAAGTGATCCTGCAGCTGAGCAGCAACAGCTTTTTCCAGCACTTTAGACAGAAAAGGGAGGTGTGAAATTGGGCGGTAATTTGAAAAAATGTCGGGATCCAAATTAGATTTTTTCAGAAGAGGCCTAATGATGGCGGTTTTTAGAGGCAGTGGAACATGACCAGATTGTAGAGACTGATTTATTATTTGAGTGATAAGTGGGCCTATTGCAGAATGATTGGTTTTTATGAGAGAAGAGGGGAAAGGATCCAGGGCGCAGGATGAAGGCTTCATTTTCTTGATGATGGCCTCCACCTCACTCTGAACAACTTCGTCAAAGCTGTTTAGGGTCCCAGAATGCAGACGGGTGGGTGGCACACTGAGAACGGGGAGGTTGTGGAGCTGAGATCTGATAGTGTCAACTTTGGTTTTAAAAGATGAAAGAAACAGGTCACATTTTTGAGCAGAGTCCTCAAGAGTTTGCTTAATGGGATTAAGCAGACGAGTGATTGTGGAGAAGAGCTGTTTAGAGTTTCCAGGGCAGGTGTTGATGATGTTAGAATAATATTTGGAGCGTGCTTCTTTAAGAGAATAGGCGTATGCTTTCTGATGTTCTTTATATGCCTGCTTATGCACAGACAGACCAGATGATTTTACACGTCTCTCAATAGCACGGCCAGTTGCCTTCATCTTGCGCAGCTCATCAGTGTACCAAGGAGCTGAGCGCGAGAAAGACACCAGTCTTGTCTTTAAGGGGGCGTGTAGGTCCAGGAGCTCCCTAAGAGATTGATTGTAGTAATCCACAGAGTCATCTGCAGAAGGATGATTGACAGCGGTCAGTGTGTGAAGATCAGCAGACAAAACATCAAGGGAGATGTTTTTAAGGTCACGGAACTGGATGGGTCGTTTTGGATTTGAAGCAGGCGAAGATGAAGGCACTTCCAGGGAGATGACCCTGTGGTCTGAGACACCCAGGTCATATACAGATAAGTTATTAATGAGTACAGTGTCTGTAATCACCAAATCCAGAGTATGCCCCCTGCTGTGCGTAGGGGCGTCAACATGTTGAGTGAGATTAAGAGAGTCCAGAAGAGACTTAAAATCTGTTGCCAGAGGTGAAGAAGAATTGTCCACGTGGATATTTAAGTCGCCAAGAAAAATAGTCTTCACAGGGGAGGTGCAGAAAAAGGTGAGGAGGTCATGCATCTCTGAGTTAAATGAAACATGCGGTTTGGGAGGTCTATAAATTAATATAACATTCATCAGGAGTGGGGCTTTGAAGCTGAAAGCCAGACATTCAAAAGAGGAAAAGTCCTGAGAAGACAGATGAGACAATTTTAAATTACTGCGATAAATTACAGCCAGACCACCACCACGGCCAGTGCTGCGGGCTCTCTGCAGATAACTGTATCCAGAGGGACACGCCTCATTCAGAGAACTGAACACCTCTGGTTGGTGCCACGTCTCTGTAAGACACATGAGGTCCAAGTCCTTCTCCAGAATGTGATCATGAATTAAACATGACTTGTTGGAAAGTGACTGCACATTGAAAAGTTCTAATTTAATACCAGTTGGAATAGGAGCTTTTTGAACCGGTTTAAGCAGACTGAAGTCCACTCCACGTTTTCCTCGCCACTTCGTGCGCAGAGGACTACAAAGGCCTACAGACGCAGCGTTCTGATGACGCCATCGAGGTGCGACACGTCTCTCAGTCCAGACAGCACTAATCGAATCCGAGTTCGCTTGAGAATAAACTGTTTTCCTTCGAGAGCTTCTATGGATGTAACGAGGTCTACGCAGAAGTCCCAGTTGTTTGATGGTGTAAATAGAAGGAGGAATGGAGCAGTTGTTAAGTTCAAACAACTGCGAAGCGGAGTAAGTCAACATCCACGAGCCGGAGGAGGCTAGCACAGAGCTAGCCGCTAGCAGCAGGCCCACGGCTCCGAGAAAGATATACAAGAAGCAAAGAGATGTAACTCGAACGAGCATTACCTTGAAGGAGTACAGGAGAGAGTCCAGAACAGTCCAGAGGACACAGGAAGTTGAGAGAGGCAGCAGGTAAGCGAACAATAAGTGCAGCTACGTGATACTCGAAGCTAAATTTGTGTTGAAGCTAGCGGGAGCTAGCAGCCCCTACTATTATTAAAATTACGGTTAGACTAGTAAAGTTTTCTATCTAATGACTCCAGCAAACAAGTCAAATCTTGGCTTCGCCACGATCTCCCATCCTGAGCAAGCACAATGGCATCAGTGGAAAGGAAAAACTCCCTTTTAGAAGGAAGAAACCTCTAGCAGACCCAGACTCAGGACAAGCGGTCATCTGCTTTGACCGGCAACTTATAATGTTTGCAGATCCACAACGCAGTCAGAAAAGACAGTTGCTCTAAAACTAACTAACTAAAACACAAAACTTAATCACAGAAAGGTAGAAATGTCCGTGTCCAATACAATTCACATGTACACAAAAACAATTGACCAGGGGTCTGCAACCTGCGGCTCAGGGTCCCTCTGCAGTGGCTCTTTCAAGCTTTGACCAAAACTGAATTTTATTGGTTCTTATAACTGGAAGGGTTAGTTTTAGCAGTTTTCCTACATTACAAGGAGTTAAACATACTTTCACTTTATACTTTATTTCTTTGAAGTAGGATACTTAATTTTTCTAGTAAAAAAAAAAAATCACATAGGCCTGCATAGTTTGTTTTAGTTTTTAGAAACTGGGCAAAACTATATTAATTTTTCCTTCTTTACAAGAATCTTGTCTTTTATTTTATCTTAAAATGTAAAAATATCAGTAAATGTTAAGAAATCATTAGACATTTTTAGTTTTATAAATCATTCCTGCTGGCCAGAAAAATGTCCTCTAACAAACTTAAAGTGGTCCGTGGGCCACCAGTTGAGAATCCCAGTTGCAGCAGGTGTTGTGGCTCCGGACACGTTTAATTTAGTGAATAAAGGAGCAGAAATGGCTCTTTGGATCGAAAAGGTTGCAGACCCCTAGAGTAAAATTAAAATTTCTCAAGACAAATGTAGTTTTGCAAAACCTTTATTTACAATGCATAGTTCTGTCCAACATCTTATGTCTCTGGATAGACAAGTCCAGCTCCATCCTCCTCGAGTGTTTGTTTGCAAACACATCAACAACGCTCTCAAGGTCAATGTGTTTGCTGCAGTGAATGTGAAGTAGTGCCAGTGAGAGACGCTCCTTCGTCATTGATGCCCGCATGTAGCTGTTCAAGCGACGAAGGGCACTGGCATTGCGCTCACATTCGCAGGAGGTCACAGGCAGTGTGCAGGCCAGTTGAAGTAGGACGTGCAGGTTGGGGTAAAGGTCTCGGTCACACTCTTTAATGGAACCTGCAGGGGTGTTCGGCCTCTGTGACTCAGACACTCTGCCGTACCTAGCAGAACAATTATTAAAACAAAATGTTCTGTATAGTAATGTTGTAACATTCAATTTCTAAAATGGGCTTCTCAGGTGCTTAACTTCAAAATAACTTACTTCAACTTCCACCTTGTAATCTCTTGGTCAACAAGTTCTGGACTGGGTAGGTCTTCCGCATACATGCTCACAATCGCTGTGGTGTCCAGATGACGATTGCAGATCACAGATGGCACTAGTCCCAATAGCTGTGGCAGACAAAGCTGAGTACAAAAAAGAAACTTTGTAAGAAACATATTTAAGTTTCAAGTTTTATATGTAATTTTTAACTTGTATGTAATTTTTTTAAATAATTTCTTAGATTTTTATTTGTATGCTGACCTCTGTAATATGTACACAATTGTTCAAAAGTTTTGGGTCATGAAAGGAAAATACATTCATCAAATTGATCAATTTGGACTGACTGGCTAACAGAAAATGCCACTGGAACACAGGAGTGATGGCTGATTAAAAGGTGAGTCGTGTGTCTGCCTATATAATGTTTCTCCACCAGAGGGAGCACGGCAAAGGCTGAAAAAAAAATCCTGGCTTCATAGGACATTACTGTAGTTTTTTTATGCTTTTTAACATTAAAATGATATTATACATGAAAAAGAAAGTTGATATTGTCTTTCATTCACTGCATTGACAATGTTTAGACAATAGTTCTGATTACTTTTGTTATTTTAATTGCATAAAACTGATACTAATTACAAAAATGTTTTGCCAGCAGATTCAGCATTATTTTTATGTATATTGTAATTTATCCTAAGAAGATTATCACTGCTATATTTCTTCAGCACTAGATGTTATTGATTAAAAAAAAGTATGAAAACAAAAATGCTAATAGTCTGGGGAAAAACAAAAAAAGTTGTAAAACCTTCAAAATATGTATATAAAATAAAAAGTCTCAAAAGTGCAAGTTGAATTAACAATTTTCCTTTTAAAAATAAATTGCTTAATTAGAGTTAGAGATCATGAGTGTATTTGGTTTAACATGTTCAAACTACATGCAGACAGATGACATATCCAATTACAGAGTCGAGTACTGTAGTTAGATGTTTGTAAATCTTCATAAGAGTTAAATTCTTACAAGAAAATTGAGCTTCCAGGTTTGATATGATGTGTTCAAGGAATGGAATGGCAGGTTCAGCCTGTAGTGACTGAACACATCTTCAGATGGAATGTTGCTCCGGTGCTGCTGACGCTTTGCGATGCAGGGCTTGCATGGTGTCAGACCCAC
>JBBPBX010075532.1:5872-17319 GCA_038048925.1 Garcialebias charrua | reverse complement strand
AAAAACCCCTATGATGAGTGAAATAAATGGACTAAGTTTTCCCTCGCCCGGACGCGGGTCACCGGGGCCCCACTCTGGAGCCAGGCCCGGAGGTGGGGCACGCTGGCGAGCGCCTGGTGGCCGGGCTTTTACCCATGGAGCCCGGCCGGGCACAGCCCGAAGAGGAGACGTGGGTCCCCCTTCCCATGGGCTCACCACCTGTGGGAGGGGCCAAAGGGGTCGGGTGCAATGTGAGATGGGTGGTGGCCGAGGGCGGGGACCCTGGCGGTCTGATCCTCGGCTACAGAAGCTGGCCATTGGGACATGGAATGTCACCTCTCTGGTGGGGAAGGAGCCTGAGCTAGTGTGTGAGGTTGAGAGTTCCGACTAGAAATAGTCGGACTCACCTCAACGCATGGCTCTGGCTCTGGAACCAGTTTCCTTGAGAGGGGTTGGACACTCTTCCACTCTGGAGTTGCCCCTGGTGAGAGGCGCCGAGCAGGAGTGGGCATACTGGTTGCCCCCCATCTTGGTGCCTGTACGTTGGGGTTCACCCCGGTGAACGAGAGGGTAGCCTCCCTTCGCCTACGTGTGGGGGGACGGGCTCTGACTGTTGTTTGTGCCTATGCACCAAACGGCAGCTCAGACTACCCACCCTTTTTGGAGTCCTTGGAGGGGGTATTGGAGAGTGCGCCTCCTGGGGACTCCCTTGTTCTACTGGGGGACTTCAACGCTCACGTGGGCAATGACAGTGAGACCTGGAGGGGTGTGGTTGGGAGGAACGGCCCCCCTGATCTGAACCAGAGTGGTGTTCTGTTATTGGACTTCTGTGCTCGTCATGGATTGTCCATAACGAACACCATGTTTAAGCATAAGGGTGTCCATATGTGCTCTTGGCACCAGGACACCCTAGGTCGCAGTTCGATGATCGACTTTGTTGTCGTCTCATCTGATCTGCGGCCGCATGTCTTGGACACTCGGGTGAAGAGAGGGGCGGAGCTGTCAACTGACCACTACCTGGTGGTGAGTTGGCTCCGATGGTGGGGGAGGATGCCGGTCAGACCTGGCAGACCCAAACGTATTGTGAGGGTCTGCTGGGAACGTCTGGCAGAGTCTCCCGTAAGACGGAGCTTTAACTCCCACCTCCGGGAGAGCTTTGAACACGTTCCGAGGGAGGCGGGGGACATGGAGTCCGAGTGGGCCGTGTTCCGCGCCTCTATTGTCGAGGCAGCTTATCGGAGCTGTGGCCGCAAGGTTGTTGGTGCCTGTCGTGGTGGCAACCCTCGAACCCGGTGGTGGACACCGGCAGTGAGGGATGCTGTCAGGCTGAAGAAGGAGTCCTATTGGGCCTTTTTGGCTTGTGGGACCCCGGAAGCAGCTGATAGGTACCGGCAGTCCAAGCGGCATGCGGCTCGGGTGGTTGCTGAGGCAAAAACTCGGGCGTGGGAGGAGTTCGGAGAGGCCATGGAGAATGACTTCCGTACGGCTTCGAGGCGATTCTGGTCCACCATCCGGCGTCTCAGGGGGGGAAAGAGGTACGCGACCAACACCATTTATGGTGGGGGTGGCGTGCTGCTGACCTCAACTCGGGATGTTGTGAGTCGGTGGGCGGAATACTTCGAAGACCTCCTCAATCCTACTGGCACGTCTTCCACTGAGGAAGCGGAGCCTGGGGACTTTGGGTCGGGTTCTCCGATCTCTGGTGCTGAGGTCGCCGAGGTGGTTAAAAAGCTCCGCGGTGGCAAGGCTCCGGGGGTGGATGAGATTCGTCCTGAGTTCCTTAGGGCTCTGGATGTTGTGGGGTTGTGTTGGCTTACGCGACTCTGCAATATCGCGTGGACATCGGGGGCAGTTCCCTTGGATTGGCAGACTGGGGTGGTGGTTCCCCTATTCAAAAAGGGGGACCGTAGGGTGTGTTCCAACTATAGGGGGATCACACTCTTAAGCCTCCCTGGTAAGGTCTATTCAGGGGTTCTGGAGAGGAGGGTCCGTCGGATAGTCGAACCTCGGATTCAGGAGGAGCAGTGTGGTTTTCGTGCTGGTCGTGGAACACTGGACCAGCTCTACACCCTCAGCAGGGTCCTGGAGGGTGCGTGGGAGTTTGCCCAACCAGTTTACATGTGCTTTGTGGACTTGGAGAAGGCATTCGACCGCGTCCCTCGGGGGGTTCTGTGGGGGGTACTCCGGGAGTATGGGGTACCAGGCCCATTGATATGGGCTGTTAGGTCCCTGTACGACCGGTGTCAGAGCTTGGTCCGCATTGCCGGCAGTAAGTCAGGCTCGTTTCCGGTGAGAGTTGGACTCCGCCAAGGTTGCCCTTTGTCACCGATTCTGTTCATAACTTTTATGGACAGAATTTCTAGGCGCAGCCAAGGTGTTGAGAGGATCCGTTTTGGTGGCCTTAGAATCGCTTCTCTGTTTTTTGCAGATGATGTGGTCCTACTGGCTTCATCAGTTCGTGATTTACAACTTTCACTGGAGCGGTTTGCAGCCGAGTGTGATGCGGCCGGGATGAGGATCAGTTCCTCCAAATCCGAGGCCATGGTCTTGAGCCGGAAAAGGGTAGCATGCCCTCTCCGGGTCGGGGAGGAGGTCCTGCCCCAAGTGGAGGAGTTTAAGTATCTCGGGATCTTGTTCACGAATGAGGGAAAACTGGAGCGTGAGATCGATAGGCGGATAGGTGCAGCGTCCGCAGTGAAGCGGGCGCTGTACCGGTCTGTCGTGGTGAAGAGAGAGCTGAGTCAAAAGGCAAAGCTCTCAATTTACCGATCGATCTACGTTCCCACCCTCATCTATGGTCATGAGCTTTGGGTTATGACCGAAAGAACAAGATCTCGGATACAAGCGGCTGAAATGAGTTTTCTCCGCAGGGTGTCTGGACTCTCCCTTAGAGATAGGGTGAGAAGCTCAGTCATCCGGGAGGGACTCGGAGTAGAGCCGCTGCTTCTCCACATCGAGAGGAGCCAGTTGAGGTGGCTCGGGCATCTGGTTAGGATGCCTCCTGGACGCCTCCCTGGTGAGGTGTTCCGGGCATGTCCCACCGGGAGGAGACCCAGAGGAAGACCCAGGACACGCTGGAGGGACTATGTTTCTCGGCTGGCCTGGGAACGCCTTGGGATTCCCCCGGAGGAGCTGCTCCAAGTGGCTGGGGAGAGGGAAGTCTGGGCCTCCCTACTTAGGCTGCTACCCCCGCGACCCGACCCCGGATAAGCGGAAGAAGATGGATGGATGGATGGATGGAATATATATATTATATTATAATAATAATTTGTCACATTTGTCATCTGTGTATGTTCCCATACTTGACAGACAAAATTGGTCTTCTGCATTAAACCCAACCACTATCAGGTGGTGCAGTGAGCAGCGTAGTCGCGCCCGGGGAGCTGGGGAAATAGATGTGCACTCATAGACACCCCAAGATGGTGTGCCGTGGCCGGGGTTCGAACCTGGGTTCGAAAATGCTGGCAACGGTAGCTGTGCTCACGACTGCATGAAGGAGTCAGCAGTAGTCTCTTGTGAAAAGACGTCCCTGTTTAAAGAGAAACGGAGATGAACTAACATAAAAGGTGAAAATCTGTTATCATCAAGGAAACAGTTTGACCTGAAGGTTTAATGATTGTTTTGTCTCGTGAACTTTGAATCTGAAGTTCAGAGAACTCACAGCCTGTTATTTCAGTCTCAGGGTGTGTTGGACCCACTGATGAGCTGCAACCAAGGCACCAGTTTGTTCAGGGGGGGTGTCACTTTTACTAACCTCCTGTTAGTAAAACAACACAAATGAAAATCAAATAATAGAAAGACAGTTCCTTGCAAGAATGCACATCAGCTGCTGTCGTTCATGATGACAGAGTCCAAACTACACACCCAACAACAGATGATTTGATGTTGAGACATGATGCAGGTGAAGCTGTCTCAGTCTAACGATGATGACAACTTTTAAAATGCATCATCTCTCTAGTGTTAGCACTCAGGAGTGTGTTGTGGATCATCTTTTGCTACCACCACAGCTAATTTTAGCTCAGTATTTAGAAAATTCACTGGATTATAGAAGTACGGTGGCTCAGTTGGTAGAGCTGGTGCCTCTCAGTGAGAAGGTTGCTGGTTCAAATCCCAGCCCAGGACCTTTCTGGGTGGAGTTTGCATGCGTGGGTTTTCTCTGGGTACTCCCACAGACCAAAAACATGCATGTTAAGCTGATTGGTAACTCTAAATTGTCCCTAGGTGTGAGTGAATGGTTTGTTTGTCTTGTTTGTCTCTATGTCCCTGTGATGGACTGGAGACATGTCCAGGTGTCCCCTGCCTCTCTCACAGTGATGGCTGGACATGGGCACCAGCGACCCCCACAACCCGAAAAGGAAAAAACGGTAAAAATGATGGATGGATGGACGGTTATATCTATTTTTGTAAAGGCTAAGGTTGATTAGCTGTGTCAGCCATCTTGACTTGTGTTGACTCCAAAAGATTATGAGTTGTAGGTGTGAATCCACTGAGAACTTTCTGAAAGTGTCATTAAAATCCATCCGGTGGTTTATAAAGATATTAATTATTGGGGGAGTGGTGGTACAGAGGTTAGAGACAGTGGGCCTGTGATCGGAAGATCGCCGGTTCAAGCCCGGGTACCGACAACATCAAAAAATGTGGGTGGAAAAATGTGAAACACCCCCACCTGCCTCCACCCTCATTCACCCCACTCTGGGCCCCTGAGCAAGCAGTGTTAATTTTGTTGACTAATTATTTTCGTCGACTAAATGTTTTCATTGATTTGTCAACTAAAATTAGACTAAAACAAAAACAATTCTGATGACTAAGTAATGACTAAAACTAAATGATGTTTTAGTCACATGACAGACTAAAACTAAATTAAAAATAGCTGACAACTAATCTCAAACGACATCTGCAGACGAGTCACCCGGATCTCAATGCAAAGGTAAGCATTTAGGCAAACATTACTTCATTAAATAATGTCGTGTTTTTACTGCGAAAATAACTAGTTTTCTGTTAATGTTAGAGACAAAAAGATAGCAGTTATTCATTCATTCAACCTTTATTTAGTCAGGTAAATCTTATTGAGCTTCGAGGGCTCATTTACGAAAGCGACCTGCTACAAACTAAAGAATGATGAACATCAATGATACAAATACATTAAACAATAAACAAAAGAAAAGAAAAAGTAGCAAAAACATTATAAGGTAGATGTACAAAAAAAATCAAAGACAGGAACATATCTGCATTGGTTTTTGCCAGGATTCCAGTTAAAAACAAGAAAAATAACCTAAACCAAGGGATTCAAGTACTGCTTGTAGTTTTACTGTTAAAAGCAAGGTTAGACAAATAAAGATGTTTGAAAAAAGTTTTATTTGTTGTTGTATGTATTGCATATTAAGATTAATATTATGGTTAAAACATTGTTTTGTTTTAGTAACTACAGAGAATTGATGAAATTGATGAAAAGTTTTTACTATGTATAACTTAGTCGACTTAATTGACTGTAGATTTAGTCGACTAAATGTTTTCATTGATTTGTCAACTAAAATTAGACTAAAACAAAAAAAAATTCTGATGACTAAGTAATGACTAAAACTAAATGATATTTTAGTCACATGACTAAGACTAAAACTAAATTAAAAATAGCTGTCAAAATTAACACTGTGAGCAAGGCCCTTAACCCCCACCATCTGCTCCCTAAACAGGTCTCTCTTGAAAATGAGCTCTCGTGGTTTAATGAGACTACCTGGATGAATAAAGGGTAAATGAATTAAACAAGCAGAGTTGATTTTAATAGTTAATGTCAACTTTTAATTTTGATCTCAAACTCAGTTAGCGCTCAGCATACAGGTTAGGGAATCAGTCTCAGCTACTACCTCTCCAAGTTTCAAGTTATTATCTGTCAAAGTGAGTTTTAAAGAGAAACTAAACTCCAAATTAACTTTTTTTAGCTGATAAACTCCCTAGAATGTGTCTAAAATGTTGTATAGCACTATGTCTGTGTTAATCTTCACATATTTGTGCGTATTAGTTTAAACCAGCAATATTTGGTCTAAAAACGTGTTTACGGTAACCCTATGGGTTGAGGAACTGTTACGATCCAACAAAGATCAAAACATATTTAATGGACACAGGACACAAGGAAAAGGTTTAACAAATTTATTAAAGGAACAAAGGGTCATCTGTAGGAGGGGAACCACCTCCAGCTTCTCCAGGCGTCCCACGTCCTAAAAAAAAAAGAAAGTTCAACCGAAAGGTGGGTTTGGATAAAGCGGCCCAAAGAAAAATAAAGCTGCCCAACAGAGCCAACTCTATACAGAGCCGGCGAACCCTGTTAGACAGCGGGCTACCTCTACCAAAACTCTAGGCCTACAGGATGTAAAACAAAAATAGCGAAAACTAGACTACCGCTTTACCCAACCAAAAGTAATGAAAGGAATTATGTTACAACAAAAAAAAGGCACGAGCCCCCACACACAGCTGCCTCTATGATAGACAGCCACCAGAGCCCTCAGACTCTGAGACTCAAAAACCTCCAACCTTCAGCTCAGGTCCTCTACTCTAGGTCACTAGAGTCCACACGAGCACAAATGTACTCTACTAACCCACTCCAGAATGAAGTGTACCAACAATCACTGTCTATCTAGTGATCAACACAACCTGGGAGGGTGGAGAAACTCCCAGTCTACCAAACAATCACTGTCTAGTGATCAACACAACCTGGGAGGGTGGAGAAACTCCCAGTCTACCAAACAATCACTGTCTAGTGATCAACACAACCTGGGAGGGTGGAGAAACTCCCAGTCTACCAAACAATCAAGCAGCAAGCTTCCACTGCTGACTGTAATATTATATTTGAATGTCCTCTAAACACCAAAACTTCACATACCTGCACACACCTCCTCTATTCTCCACTAACCATCCAAACCTCCACTAACCATAACCTCCACTAACCATAACCTCCACTAACCATAACCTCCACACTCTAAGCAAAGGCCTCCACACTGTTCAGGTCTCAGCTCAGACCATTTAAAAGGCTGAGAGCAAACAGGTGTTTCACCTGAGCTAATCAAGCCTGATTAGGCTGAGAGGAAAAAAAATGCAGCTACAGGCTGCTGGTGCTTTTATCAGACTGCAGCCAACCTAAACACAACAATGATGTTTTAAAAAAAACTCTGAACCCCCTCAGGTTCATAACACCCCCACCGAAAGTTATTTTGTATGGGGGTGATGTGTATGTTAGGGGAAAACATCACACATCCACCCATACAAAAAAAACAGAGGGTTAAAAATGTAGCGGTCACACCACCTAAATGGACTAAAAACATCATTTAAAAAACAAGTCCATCAAACCGCTAACATTTATTCTTCAGTCACTCAAAAAGTTTTAAAACCAAACAAGCAACGCTTGTCTAGGTTTATCCTGAAAAACTTTTTATTAGCCATAGACCCCAAACAAATACCAACACCACCATTAATGGTGCCAGTGTGTGACTGAATACTGGTCTTGACAGTCAGGAGGGATCTGTCCTCATTCTCTGCACTGGACAGCATCTCTGTGTCAGCTTCAATAGCTCTGCTCTCAGTCACACTGTAAGCACAGAGACAGTTAGACACAGAGTTATGGTCAACATGATATGGCAGCATTGTACCACACTCAGACTGCACAGTTAACAACAAGTTGAGTTCTTCAGACTCATCTACTGCTTCCTGTTGAGGCGTCGGTCCCATGTCATCCACCACCACTTTCTCTTCAATTTCTGTAGCGGCAGAAATGGGACATAAAGGAGCAGGAGAAGGTGTCATGTGAGGTTTCATCTCTCTTAGGCTCACTGGGACATCCTCTTCCTCAGAGCTAAATAAAAAACATTCCCTCAGTTCAAAGTCATCCTCATTTAGCTCTTCTAAGTCTATTATGTCCTCATCTGACTGAACTGGGGTTTGTTTAGTTTCATGTTCAGTGTCAAACAGTGTAAAACTGTCACTGAGATCGTTGTCATCTTCTCCCTGAAGATGTGGTGAGGACAGCAACAGTTTCACCTCCTCCACTGGAATGTGCTCTGCTTCACAGTCCATCAGGAAGCTGTTACTCAAAACAGACTCATCCACTTCTTCCTCCAGTCGATGTTCTTGAAGCGCCACCTCCTGTAGAAGTGGCTCACCTGCTTGAGTGAAAAGCTCTGGTGTCACCTTAGGATGACACACACTGGGACACGAACGTTGCTTTTTCAGTTCAGCTTTGAGCCTCAACTCTGTTAGCTCCTTCTGCAACGTCAGTATTTCTTGTTCACGAGCAACTTGAAATCTCTCCAAAGCAGCTTGTCGTTCTTGTTCCTGTTTTTTTAAAAACAAAAGTTCACGCTCTTGTTTTTCTTTTAAGGCAGCTCGCTCCAGCTCAAAAGCAGCTCGCTTCTCTTCAAGCTCCTTTCTCCTCAAGGCAATCCATTCATCATGTTCTGCTTTCCTCAAAGCAGATTCTTTTCTTAGACGCTCTTGTTCATTAAGCTCAGGAAATATCCCAAGCTGGACCAATTCACAAAGTAGTTCACTCCCCATCCATTCACCATCAGCATATTTTCTGACGTCAATCTTATAATGGTTTGCAACACTTAGCATTTGATTTCTTGTGCAGTCTGCAAAGACCTGCACTGTAGGCTGTTCAATAAATGTCTTTAAATTGAACGCCATGATGCAGACAAACAGTCTTTAAGCTGTACCCTTCTTCAAATGACTTTCACTGTAAACTGCAAAAATCCCAGCTACATTTGAACGCAGCACAATCCAAAAACACACACAGCTGCGTGTTTCAGCTCAATCAGCAACCAGGAGCTGGTCCTGTCAGCTCCAGAGAGAGTGCAAACTACAGCACACAGCTGTCAAAACACACCAAATGTAAAAAGGAGCAGTTAATTCTATTAACTACTGTCCAAAAAACACTTAGCTTCAAAAAAACTTCACAACACTCTCAAGATTAAGCACAAAAAACCACAATGTCTGCTCAAAACCAGACTCCCACAAACATGCACAGCAGGTGCTCAGCTGTCTAAAAACTCAAGTGCTTCACAGAAACACTCCAACAAGTTTGTCCTGTGCAGACAAACAGACGAGCAGACAACTCAAAAAACATAGCACCTTACAAACGAGCCCCCAATACTAATTCAGATCCCGGACGAGCCCCCAATAAATATGTTACGATCCAACAAAGATCAAAACATATTTAATGGACACAGGACACAAGGAAAAGGTTTAACAAATTTATTAAAGGAAAAAGGGTCATCTGTAGGAGGGGAACCACCTCCAGCTTCTCCAGGCGTCCCACGTCCTAAAAAAAAAGAAAGTTCAACCGAAAGGTGGGTTTGGATAAAGCGGCCCAAAGAAAAATAAAGCTGCCCAACAGAGCCAACTCTATACAGAGCCGGCGAACCCTGTTAGACAGCGGGCTACCTCTACCAAAACTCTAGGCCTACAGGATGTAAAACCAAAAGAATAGCGAAAACTAGACTACCGCTTTACCCAACCAAAAGTAATGAAAGGAATTATGTTACAACAACAAAAAGGCACGAGCCCCCACACACAGCTGCCTCTAATAGACAGCCACCAGAGCCCTCAGACTCTGAGACTCAAAAACCTCCAACACTTCAGCTCAGGTCCTCTACTCTAGGTCACTAGAGTCCACACGAGCACTAATGTACTCTACTAACCCACTCCAGAATGAAGTGTACCAACAATCACTGTCTATCTAGTGATCAACACAACCTGGGAGGGTGGAGAAACTCCCAGTCTACCAAACAATCACTGTCTAGTGATCAACACAACCTGGGAGGGTGGAGAAACTCCCAGTCTACCAAACAATCACTGTCTAGTGATCAACACAACCTGGGAGGGTGGAGAAACTCCCAGTCTACCAAACAATCAAGCAGCAAGCTTCCACTGCTGACTGTAATATTATTTGAATGTCCTCTAAACACCAAAACTTCACATACCTGCACACACCTCCTCTATTCTCCACTAACCATCCAAACCTCCACTAACCATAACCTCCACTAACCATAACCTCCACTAACCATAACCTCCACACTCTAAGCAAAGGCCTCCACACTGTTCAGGTCTCAGCTCAGACAATTTAAAAGGCTGAGAGCAAACAGGTGTTTCACCTGAGCTAATCAAGCCTGATTAGGCTGAGAGGAAAAAAAATGCAGCTACAGGCTGCTGGTGCTTTTATCAGACTGCAGCCAACCTAAACACAACAATGATGTTTTAAAAAAAAAACTCTGAACCCCCTCAGGTTCATAACAGGAACTGCACCTTAATTTTTTTATTGGTTTAGGATTCTCACTGTGACGTGTTTTCTCACTGTGTCGTCACAAAAGTGGTTCAAGCAGAGCCAATCCCCTGCAGAGATGGAAGGTCCTCGCTGCAGTTCATACCTTATATGGAAGTGCTACATTGCACGCCAGAAAAGTACTGCAACAACGCATATTATAGTTTTTGGAATGGCACTAGTTATTTGTACATTTTAACTTATTTATTTCAAGAATACTTTTCACGTCATCAAAACTACTGTATTTGGTTGTATTTGTTTTCTTATGGTGCGATGGACAAGCGAAGCATGTTTGCCAAGTTGGGCCAGTGGTGGTGCAGGTTTGGGGTCCGACAGACCCAGGTTTGAACCCCAGTCATGGCATACCGTGTAGTATTACTTTCATTTTTTTCCCTAAAGCCTATTGTTTTGGATTGATCGGGTGTGAATAGATAAATACATCTACATCATTATTATTTGTTGTTGCTTGCTGTGTAAGTTGTTTGCTGGATTTTTAGTTTGTTTTCGTTTGTTGCTAGAGGGGGTGTGAACGCAGCCCAACCACCCACCTCCTCCCCTCCTTGTCTCCCGACACTCTCATTTTCATGAGGGATTTTGGATCTGGTCTGGGGGCGGAGCTACTGTTTCACAGTGGGTTGAGTGCCTCTTTAAATAGTTTGTGTTTCTCAACATAGATATCATATATAGAACACTAGATACCGCATGGCCCGCTCTCGCCTATTGGAGCTGACGAGATTTCAGGCAGCCATCTTGGGGGTGGCCACCGGCTGGCACAATAAAGTATCAGCGCATTTAATCAATCACAACACGCTGAATAGTAATGCTATTGTCACATATTTAAATGTTAGGCATACAGCTATTAAAACTGCATGTATAGGAACGTATAGTTTAGCATATTTAAATATTTTTGGTGGAATACAATACTGTACTTTAATATATGTTTAGCAAGACACAACCAAAGATGCAATTTATTCACACACACATTATACATATTCAGATACTGTAATAATACATATATATTCAGATAAGCATATATATAACTATATAAATACATACTACAGTATGTATATATAACTATATATATATAACTATATATATATATATATATATATAAAACATATATATATATATATATATATAATATATATACAGTATATATATA
>JBBPBX010075531.1:0-17319 GCA_038048925.1 Garcialebias charrua | reverse complement strand
AAATTACGCCTATGGGAGGCTGGTGGAACAGTGAGGCTACAAGGAGCAGAGGTCACAAATATGCAGGACTTCATCCACCTTTGGGAAGAGATGACCCATGGCATAGGCAACATAGGCATATATTAAGGGTGTTGTCTATCAAGGGGTTCCCTTTCAGTCAAGTTCTCTAGGTGCAACATACTTGCTATGGGAATTGCGCCCCCGCGCGATTACCTGAAGGAATACATTCACGCCTTTACGGCTAGGGTGTCAGCTTCGCGCCAGAGGCCCCGCCCCCTGGGTATTTAAGCAGCTGACGCCCATCCATCTTTCTCTTTTTTGCCCTTCACCTCGCTTAAACCTGAACTACCTCTCTTCGCGGGACTTCTCTGTTGCTTCATCGCTCAACCAGAGGTGAGCTTGCTCCCTACACAGAGCGTACAGAGAATTATTCCTGCGTACTGCTGGACTAGCGAAAGCTAGTCCGGCACATTTTCTCTTAACCCCAAAGTTTTTTCTTCTCCTCTCTCCACAGACTGCTTCGCTCGACGGCGCTAACTGCATCACAACCGCTACCCCTGCTAACTAAACGTAGCGGGCTAGCCAGCGAAAGTGACGCGACGGAGGAGACGTCTCAAATTAAAAGAAAAAAGATTCTGGAAGGACTCGCTCGCCTTATCTCGGACATGCCTCCGGAGAAAGGTAAGCGAAAGACAAGACTTCCAAGGAAAACCAGCAGGACAACAAGCCCAACTTCGCGCGCCTGTCCTAGCGGATGCGGTTTCTCCCTCGCAGCGACGGACACCCATGAGGCCTATCCCGTTTGCTTGGGAAAGTTACACGCAAAAACAGCGCTGGATACGCCCGACTTTTGCCCACACTGCAGCCAGATGCTGGAGGGGGTGCTGCGGCACTGGGTCGACCTCGTCGCCAAGGCCATGGGCGCCCCAGTAGTGCCAGCGGATGCGGACACCACCGAGCCCCTCACTCCCACGCCAGAGTTCGAGAACATGGCTTTGCACATCAGCACACCAGTCGAATGGGGTGACAACCCTGACATCAATCACCTTTATTTAACCAGGTAGAGCCCATTGAGATCGAGATCTCTTTTACAAGGGTGACCTGGTCAAGTGGTCAGCAGCACACGTCACATTGGCAATAGGCATTTGCACTTATCAAAAAGAAAATAAAGAAAACTACAATCACAGTAAACAGATGTTGACAGTTCAAAACCAACAGGATATGACAGATTTCTATATACATTATATACAAAACAAGCAGACAAAAAAACCCAACAATGACATGTATATTGGATAAGTAGTGGTTAGAAACATCTGCAATGGTCAAGTTTCATGCTGGCATGCATGCTGGCTCCTATGGTGGACTTAACAGTCGAATTCGACACTCGAGGCATAATGAACGAGGACGAGATCTCGATTTCAGCCTCAGGCGAATTTTCCGCGGAGGACGTAGACGTCGAATTCGAGGAACAGGGAGAAGACCTCTCCCAAACCCAGGTACCTGTGCTCCCAGAAACTGACTTTTCCATCCCTGCTCTGTTCGACCTGTGTCACAGAGCAGTGGACGCATTGCACATCCCATGGCCAGAGCCTCCGCCTTGTCAACAGGTCACGAGGCTGGCAGGAAACAAATTTTACTCAAAGCAGCAGACCGCCACGAGGCAAAGGATGCCAGTGTTCCCGGACTTCCTCACAGAACTAACTCGCACCTGGCCTCAGCCCAGAGCTCCCATGCTCTTACCACTCTCACAGTTCCTCGACATGGACGGGATGGATGAGGTGGGAATAGCCAACTTGCCTCAAATTGAAGACACACTGGCGTCTCACCTGGCTCCCAAGTCATCTGGGACAAAATCAACTCTTCCCAGCAAAGCTTGTCAAGCTTCAGCTTCTCTGCTCGAGAAATGCTACAGAGCTCAGGGACTCGCGGCGCGCACCATGAACGCGTCCGCGTTGATGCAGGCTTACCTGGCTGAAAAGTTGCAACAGCTCCAGGTAACGACGGACAAGCAAGCTGCCACTGACTTGCTGGATGAAGCCCGCAGGGCAACAGACTTTGTGCTCCGCATGATGGGAACAGCTGCTGTGGCTCAAGGCAGAGGCATGGCTGAAGTGGTCATCGCGATACGCCATCTGTGGATGACTTTAACTGATCTCCCCGAGGGACAAAAGGTGCATTTTCTCCACCACTCGATAGAACTGACGGGATTGTTTGGGAAAGCTTTGGATCAAATTCAGACCAAGCTGGACCAAAGGTGCAAACAGGCTGAAGCTCTCCGGGTGGGCATTCCCAGGAGAAGCTTCGCCCCACCCAGGGAGTCTGCTGGAGGCAGACCTGCGCAACCTCGACACCGCTCAGCAACACGTGCCTCACCGCAGAAGCGGCCGGCGTACAAGGATGAGCATCGGCAGAGACCACCGCCGGGCCCACCTCGCACCGAACACGCATGGAGCAAAAACAGGTTTGTCCCACACAGGGCCTCCTCGGCGAACCGGGACACCAGATAAAAGCATACCTGATGAACCAGGTTCACGTCTTGACTTTAGACGATCACCCTGGAGCTCCTGTTTTTATAATGGGGGATTTTAACAGCTGTAAATTAGAGTTATCCCTCCCTGGGTATGAACAATTTGTTAACTGTGCCACCCGGGACAGCAGAGTTTTAGACAAATGCTATGGTAACATAAAGAATGCATATTGTTCTAAACCAAAACCTCCCCTCTCTAACTCTGACCACAATACAGTGCATCTAATCCCTACATACAAAACTATGCTTAAAAGGAACAAACCACAGCTCAAGACAGTATCTGTGTGGTCCGAAGACAGTATTGAGACTCTAAAGGGCTCTTTTTTATGCACAAACTGGGACATTTTTAACAAACTGGAGATTAATCTTGCTGTTGAAACAATAACCGATTACATAAAGTTCTGTGTTGATTGTGTGGTTCCAAAAAAGGTGGTTAAAGTATATCCAAATAACAAACCTTATATAAATAAAGAAGTTAAGAACTGTATTAACCGCAAGAAAATAGCTTTTAAAAAACAGGACTATACAGGGTTGAAAATAGTGCAAAAAGAACTCGACCAAAGACTGAGAGAAGCTAGGAACAAACATAGGGACATTATGGAGAAGAACTTTGCATTGAAGGATCCAAAAAAGTTATGGGACTCTATGAAAACAGCAGTCAATATGACTACAAAGAGAAAGTGTCTCATCACAGATGATGATCTTAAAAAAGCTAATGAGCTCAACAATTTTTTTATGAGGTTTGAAACACAAGATCCTACTTCAAAGTGTGATGAAGTTCTTCAGTCCATTGATCTTGATGATTCCTGTACCCAACTGGAAGTTAATCCTTACAAAATTCAGGCACTGTTTAGTGGAGTTAGTAAAAATAAATCTGCTGGTCCTGATGGTATTTCTGCCTTTCTTTTAAAAACCTGTGCTGAAGAGCTCACTCCAGTCTGGTGCCCTATTTTTCAGCAATCACTTGACCAACATACGGTTCCTTCTTTTTGGAAGAAGTCAATTATTATTCCGATCCCCAAGAAATCAAGTCCATCTGAGAATAATGACTATAGACCAGTGGCACTGACATCAATAGTTATGAAGTGTTTTGAGAAATATGTTGCGTCCCTCTTGAAATCAGAGATAAACCCTGGTCTTGATCCTTTCCAGTTTGCTTACAGACAGAGACGGGGTACAGATGATGCTATTAATGGCATCACACACCTAACTCTTAAACATCTTGAAAACCCAAAGGCCTACGCCCGTCTTCTGTTTATAGATTTTAGCTCTGCTTTTAATACCGTACAGCCTCACCTGCTTATTAAGAAATTACAGCAGATGAATCTTAACCCTCTTCTTATTAAATGGTTTTATTCTTTTTTAACAAAAAGATCACAGCTTGTTAGAGTCAATAAAACCTTATCAGAGCCAAGGTCCATCAGCACTGGGGTTCCCCAGGGCTGCGTTACCTCTCCTGTCCTCTTCACCATTTACACAAATGATTGCATCAGCAGCTGCCCCGGGAATTATGTTTTTAAATTCTCTGATGACACTGCTATTCTCAGCTTGCTGCATGAGGATATGGACTCCTCATCATATTTTAATGAGGTTCAATCATTTGTTCAATGGTGTGATGACCACCACCTTATTATTAATGCCAGGAAAACAGAAGAGATGCTGATTGACCCCAAGTCTTTGGGTGATAATCTCCCACTTTTTATTCACAACCAGAAAATAAACCAGGTCTGTTCTTACAGATATCTGGGCGTCCACCTAGATAATCTGTTCAAGTGGGAAATTCATGTTAACATGTTGTGCTCCCGTCTACAGCAGAGACTGTACTTTTTACGCAGACTCAGAGTCTTTGGGGTTAACAAGAAGCTCATGTTTTTATTCTATCAGGCCGTACTGGAAAGCATCATTAGGTTTGGGATGTCAGCGTGGTATGGCAATCTTTCTGTGCAACTTAAATCTAAACTTCATCGTATGGTACAAACTGCAATGAAGGTGATAGGAAGAACTGATAACTTCTCCCTGCAGTCTATCTATGATGAGTCTGTCCTCAGACTAGCACGGAGGGTACTGTCTGACCCCGCTCACATCCTGAACTCACAATACGAACTGTTACCATCTGGCAAACGGTTTAGAGTCCCTGCTTTTAGACTTAACCGATTTAAAAATTCTTTTATCCCCACATCGATCAGATTGTTAAATAAAGTAGGTATATAGTAAGTTTTCCATGATGCTGCTGATGCTCTGGTCTGATTGTTGTTTCATTTACTGCTGGATGTATGTGGGAATGTGCAATATGTGTTTTTATTGAGCATTGAATAGTCTTATTGAGCAATGTGTGTTTTTAAAAGCAATGTGTTTTTAACTGAGCAATAGGTTTTTATTTTATATGCTTTTAAATTTGTATTGTGTTCATGTGACTGTATTGTTGGCAGAAGTGTTGTTTGGCGTACGATGTCCAAGACAAATTTCCCCTTGGGGACAATAAAGTATCTATCTATCTATCTATCTATCTATCTATCTATCTATCTATCTATCTATCTATCTATCTATCTATCTATCTATCTATCTATCTATCTATCTATCTATCTATCTATCTATCTATCTATCTATCTATCTATCTATCTATCTATCTATCTATCTATCTATCTATCTATCTATCTATCTATCTATCTATCTATCTATCTATCTATCTATCTATCTATCTATCTATCTATCTATCTATCTATCTATCTATCTATCTATCTATCTATCTTATCTATCTATCTATCTATCTATCTATCTATCTATCTATCTATCTATCTATCTATCTATCTATCTATCTATCTATCTATCTATCTATCTATCTATCTATCTATCTATCTATCTATCTATCTATCTATCTATCTATCTATCTATCTATCTATCTATCTATCTATCTATCTATCTATCTATCTATCTATCTATCTATCTATCTATCTATCTATCTATCTATCTATCTATCTATCTATCTATCTATCTATCTATCTATCTATCTATCTATCTATCTATCTATCTATCTATCTATCTATCTATCTATCTATCTATCTATCTATCTATCTATCTATCTATCTATCTATCTATCTATCTATCTATCTATCTATCTATCTATCTATCTATCTATCTATCTATCTATCTATCTATCTATCTATCTATCTATCTATCTATCTATCTATCTATCTATCTATCTATCTATCTATCTATCTATCTATCTATCTATCTATCTATCTATCTATCTATCTATCTATCTATCTATCTATCTATCTATCTATCTATCTATCTATCTATCTATCTATCTATCTATCTATCTATCTATCTATCTATCTATCTATCTATCTATCTATCTATCTATCTATCTATCTATCTATCTATCTATCTATCTATCTATCTATCTATCTATCTATCTATCACCCACCCACGTGGTACGGGAAATGATCTCTTCATGTCCAGACTTTATTTGTAGCACGGTACAAAAAGCTGGTAACTCTGTTTTATGCACAAATCATGTTTTTCCTGCTGTGAGTGACATAAAGTCATATATGTCGTTACACATAAGCACGAATAAAGCTAAAAAAACAGCCCCTCTCTGTTTTATTGACTCTCAAAAAAAAACAACAACAACAAAACACAAGTAACTTCAGTAGAACAGGTCCCTCTGGCTTGCCAGCCGTCATAAGGGGAGGGGGCCATCTCCCCCCCTCCCTCATGGCTCACGGGGTGTTAGCCTAATCAATGACCCCCGGCAGGGTGCCTCTGCTCCGTCTGTAGCGGACAGGCACAGAGGCGTCTGCAAGCAGGCCCCCCACCCCTCATGGTGACAGGTGAGGGGGGTCACGTGTTCTAGTTCCAGCTCCATTGTGAACGACGGGGCGGTCAATACACTAACCAAGCAAACACGTGACATGTCCGTGCCTCAGGGAGGCGCGCCGACAGAATCTAACGACGGGGGGCACGTCAGAAGTCCACGGGCGACCACAAGCTTCACACGTTCACAAAAGAATTTGTGTTCAAACTGCTGTATGTGTAAACAAATCAGAGCTGAATCAGATTCCTCTTACTGTTATTCGAAGGGAACTGGGCTCTCTATCACCAAACAATTTAAAGTCTGCCAAGCACAAAGAATCATCTCCATGTTCTCACATTGCAGCTGTCCCTTTATCATTAATGAGCGACACGCAATGTCCAAGCAGTGATCCGACAGCACGTGACCTTTCTCACCGTGCTGGTTCAGCTCTGCTCTTAAACAACATCCCTCCAACGGGTGAAACACAGACCCCGGCTGGTTTGTCTGGTTCCAACGCTCTGTTAAGGCTGAGGACCGGTAAACTGGACCCATCCAGGAAACAGATTGGGGTCAGGAGATCTGCTCGTTTACAAAACTCACAGGTTCTCAGTCCCATGACCCCAAACAAGGAGAGAAAAAACAGACATTCTGCTCCACTTCTGTCTAATAAGGATGACAGGTTGCATCTGCCCTCGAACACTCTCGATCAGAGCAACCTGGTAGCACATCAACAAAAAGGCCTTCTCCCCAACTTGGTTGACCCCCAGGGGGTCACAGCTTCCAAGGCCCCTGGAGAGGAACTGGACACACCAACTACTCTTCTTCAGGGTCAAACTATGTCACCAAAAGGAGCAGTCTCACCGCTTAGGCTGGGAGCTGTTAAAAATTTCAGCTTGTTGGCAGAAAAGTACAAGCTGATGGCATCAGGCCTGCCGGAAAATGTGGTAAAAACCATCCAAAATGTCCGTGCTGTGTCAACATAGTCTCTCTATGCACAGAAATGGCGTATTATTGAAGTTTGGTGCACAGAAAAAAATATTATTTCTTACTCATGCGACCTGGCTCAGCTCCTGACTTTTCTTAGGACCGACTGGAAAAAGGTTGTTCTTTCTCAATGATTAAAGTTTTCCTATCAGCTATTTCAGCCTGTCACGAAGGCTGGGGACAAAGGACACCTGGTACGTATCCAATCATAATAAAATTTATGAAGGGTGTGCTAAGAATGAAACCACCCAGCAGGATCCTGACCCCTGGTTGGGATCTTAGCCTGGTCTTGGGAGCTCTCTGTGATCCTCCATTCGAGCCACTGAGCGAGGTTAAGATATATTTATTATCTTATAAAACCGCTCTACTCTTGGCCCTTTGCTCGACGAAACGCGTGGGTGACCTCCATGCATTGTCTGTACATCCAATGTGTACCAGATTCACCCCTGATGGGTCAAAGGTCACCCTAAGGCCTAATCCCGCATACATCCCCAAGGTCTTGACTTTGAACCATAGGAGTCTGGACTTTGATCTCTCTTCCTTCCCATCTGCTCCTGTCCTCACTCAGGAACAGGAAAGGCTGAAGGGGCTCTGCCCTGTGAGAGCTTTATGCACTTACATGCAGAGAACAGCCGAATAGAGAAAAACAAATCAACTGTTCGTGTGTTTTGCAGAACTTGCTACCTGAAAGGCCCTATCAAAACAACGCCTCTCACATTGGGTGACTGAGGCCATTAAAAGGGCGTACAGTAGCAAAGGTCAACAGGTGCCCTCTGGAGTGCACGCTCACTCGACTAGGGGCTTGGCCACTTCGTGGTCACTGTTCAAGGGTGTACCAGTTGCAGACATTTGTGCTGCTGCGAACTGGAGCTCATTAAACACTTTTGCAAAGCATTACAGTTTGGATGTTACTGCGTGTGATGTCACTCAGGCTGTTCTTTCTAACACACAGTAGAAAGTAGCCTTGAGATGCCTGCTGGTCAAGGGCAGACGTTCACACTAGCATGCATTTTACTGAGCATTTCAAGGGCGTGAATGAATTACGTTCCCATAGCAAGTATGTTGCACCGAGAGAACTTGACTGAAAGGGAACTGAAAGTTATGCACCATAACTCATGTTCCCTGAAGGAAGGGAACGAGGTGCAACATATCTGGCCCTTTTCAATGCTGAAAGCTCGGTGAAGTGCAATTTTAGAGAAAGATGGATGGTCGTCAGCCGCTTAAATACCCAGAGGGCGGGGCCTCTGGCGCAAAGCTGACGCCCTAGCCGTAAAGGCGTGAATGTATTCCTTCAGGTAATCACGCGGGGGCGCAATTCCCATAGCGAGTATGTTGCACCTCGCTCCCTTCCTTCAGGGAACATGAGTTATGGTGCATAACTTTCAGGTTCCACACTTGAGGGAAAAAAGAAAGTCTGACTTTCATTTTGCCCATTAAACCTACTACAGAATATTTCCTAATATGAAAAAAGCCTTCACTAATTCAGCATAGCAAAGCAAATTAATTAATAATTTTGTTACTAACACTTGTCGTAATTGCTGTTGCTCACAGTCACATCACAACAGTAATCTTTGATTATGATATTGAAAGAGTAACAAGGAACGGCAATGGAGACCAAACTCTTCTTGATGATCTTGCAGAGAAAATGTGTCAGGTATGTGACGAGTTAATGTGCATCAGAGCATGAGAGTATTTGATTAAAACTTACCTGAGATCTACTATAATGCAAGAGCCTCTCAGTGGACTTGCCATCTTAACTAACTTGTGGTCTCAAATCAGTTGTTAAATGATGATGTAGATGCTTTTGCCATGAGAGCAAAGCTCTAGCAGGTAAAGCTGTAGCAAGTGCTTGGAAAATGGTGTTTTTTCCACACAGAAACCATGTTTTGTGTTATTTATTTATTATTATGAGTTTATTTTATTTATTTGTTGAAAATAGATGTCTAAAAAACTGTGTTTGTAGAGAAAGATTGTTTCACTAATCTGCACTACCAACCATGCGTCTGTTTATGTCCATTCTGACCCACTGCATGCCCAGTATTGTGAGTTGCATTGCTTCTCAATGGCTTTTCAAATCAAGGGCTAGACTGCGTCAGCACAAAGAGGTGGTGCCTCCCAACAATCAGCAGCCAGGTAAATCACTTTTTCTCTGCTTCAATTTTTCATTGCAGTATACTCCTTTTTAAACTATTCTTGGAGTAATATTTATTAAATTAGATGTTTATATAAAAAAATCAATAGCTTAGACTTTTAAAAAGGCTTCTAACCTGTTAATATGATAGTTGCAAACAATGCGTCACCTGAAGATATTTAGTTATTACGTCTGTTGCAATGGTTAATGGTTTTGATTTGACTCTTGTATTTTTCAGTTTAACTCTGTGTATAATTTTTTTCCTTCATATTATCAAATAAATAAGAAAAAAATGTCTTGAGTCCAGGGTACACCCCGCCCATAGTGATGGCTGGATATGGGCATCAATGACTTCTGCAACCCAGAAAGTATTAAACAGGTAAAAAGATAATGTTGGAATCCTGGCAAAAACCAATGCAGATTTGTTCCTGTCTTTGATTTTATACGTCTACCTTATAATGTTTTGCTAGTTTTTTGATACTTTGTTAAAAAAAAAAAAAAAAATCTCTTGTTTTTTTCTCTCTTTTTTTTTTCTATTGTTTATTGTTTGTTTGTTTGTTTATTGTTTATTGTTTAAGGAAATTCTACCATTGCTGTTCATTGTTCTTTAGTTTTAGCAGGTCGCTTTCGTAAATGAGCCCATGAGGTTCAAAAGATTTACCCGACTAAATAAAGGTTGAATGAATGAATATGATTGCTACAAAATAAATAAATAAATAAATAAAATAAAAACTAATCAGTATAGTTCTGGTTAGTACAAAGTGGACATTTAGATTAAGTAGTATTTTATATTTGTTTGTGTACTTAATAGTGTGTGAAATTTATTATGTAACAATGAGAATATTTCCAAATGCAAATAATATCATCAGCCATCCTGGCATCAGGGCTTTTAGTTAATGTCATTAATCCTCCTCTCTTTATGAGTAGCCATGACACTGTATGGTGATAATCTTTTGTCATATTTCTGTATTTGGTACCTTATTGTATGTTCACACATATTGTATTTTTGCAGAATTCTCCATAAATCTATTTACACACATTTTTTAGGTGTATGTCATCTCATGTTCCCCTATGTAAGCCCATGTGCTTAACCCTAACCCTAACACTCCCCTCCCCTTTCAATTAAACAAAAATAAAGAACAGTAAAAAGCTGTCATTGCCTGAAACATTTGAGTTATTTGAGCCACTGAACAGCGTTCCAGTGTGAATCTACATATGATTGTTCCTGATTCTTTATAAACTGGTTTATCAGGTGTGACACTGGTGCTTTGGGCACACCTATTTTTGTGAATAGATCAGCTGAGAGGATGGTGAAGGCTGGAGGAGGGATCGTCTTATGAAGTGGGAAGTCGGGCCTTCTTGTTACTGCTCGGTTTAAGATCTCTAACAAACATTCTGTCGAGTACAACGGGGAGAAGAAGAAAGAAAATTACGGACTTGGACGTTTGGACACCATGCTCTGAAATCTGCTCTGTAACTAAAGTTAACCTGGAATTGAAAAAGCTCCTGCTACTTCCTCACACCTCCACTCTTCACATTCTGCAGCTCAAATCCCAATGGCAAAGCGTGATCCAGTAAGTCTTTATCTATTATCCCCTATTTGAAAATCTCCTTAATATTCTGTCTCTTGGACTTTAGTTTGACTGCAAACTCAAAGCAGTCTTCTGTATGAGTAAACTCTGTTAATCAGTGTCAGGCTGCAGCTCTTCATTCTTTACTTGCTCTGTTTAAGTTTCTGTGCAGTCCATCAGGCTATAAACCCGTGCAGCCATCACAAGAGTAAAACACACATTTTCATCTCAGGCTTATACAAAACAAATTGTTTCAAATGATCTGACAAGCAGCAGGTGCTATCAGGCATATGTTCAGTTTCAGTGTGGCACAGTTTTTATTTAAAGTCTCTTAAAGGACAGCACAGTATTTCAACAACAAAAAAACACATTTTGGAAGCCATAAAAGTTGTTTTCAGTTTCATGTCATTTATAAATGTATGAATGCGTTTGAATAGTTTTTTTTATATTTTAAAAATGCTTAATTTAACACAAAAACATTGTGCAATCACTTGTTAAACCCTAATAAACTTGTAATAAACAAATCAATAGACTAAAATTGTTAAAACCCCCTTATCCATAAAAAAAACCCATAAATATTTACAGATGATTCAAATGTTATGGTTTACAATATAAAATATTTGAAGAGAAGTGCACAATGTACAGGAATTTAGGGAATAAAAAATATCTGATTACAATTATTTTAAAGACAATAGCTGGAACTTGACTGATTTCTTTTAACCAAGAGAGTGGTAAAGCAAAGCTTGCATGTATGTGTCTCATAATTCTGTACTTTTACATCACTTGATTATTAAAAAAGTGTCTCGTTTAGTTGTTCCTTGCATTTTGCCACAATGAAAGACAACAGACAAACTTTGCAACGTGATCAGGTATTGTAAACTGTTTTGTGAAAAATGATAAACGTCCACCTATTCCCCCCGCAGCTTAGAAACTGGGCTGTAACCTCATCTGCAGGAGCAGACGCAAAAACGTGACCTGCTTGGAGTAGAAACTTTTGTCAAAAACAACTTATGAGTCCTCCTAAAGCTCCCTTATTTTGTGATTCTTACAGTGCATCCCTCTCCCTCCTTCCTGAGTTTATTCAAGCAAATTATAACGATGATGAACATAATAAGAAGTTCCAACATTGCAAAGAAAAAAGAAGATCTTGTACATCTCAATGGGGAAACTCCAGATGAACAACATTCTTAAATAGTTTTATCCTAAGAAAACAGTCAGTTGAAGAGAAGATGAAAGTCTCATCACAAAACTGTGTCACGACATCGTTTCATTCTGTAAATTCTTTCTTGACAACAAACCTGCAATCAGGCCATGCCATCGTTCAATTAACTATGTTACATAACATTCAATGCATTGCGTTTTCCAGTAAGCTCCATTAATGCCTTCCAGGAAGCTTTCCAGTAAGTTAGCATATTGTACTTTATCACTGCATTATATGTATCTAAAACTAGTATCCTAAACAAATAGGTCTACAAATGTTTATTGTGCTCATAAAGTAGTAACTTAATCTGAAATGTTTAATATAACAACTTTAGATGAAATATATAGGTGAACAGATTTGGCAAGAAACTGGTCAGTTTAGTCTCTCTGTCATCCTTAATTAATCAATAGTAAGCAGTTAGTAATGATTTATGAAGTGCTTATAGAGGAATAAATAATGTATCTATAAACTGTTTATTAGCCATCTATAAGGGGAGCCTTAATGTAAAGTGGTACCAAAAATATTTATGAGAAATTCTTGTACGGCACAAATAATTAAAAAGCAAAACAAAACATGAATTTACGTGAGACTGTAAGGGTTATGTACTTTTTAATATCTTTATATTGGGTCCAATTCTACAATTTTTGTAAAAAAACAAAAAAACATGAACAACAACAACAACAAAATAAAACAAGAATAAGAACAAGCGAATCGTTGTTGTCTTTGATAACATTTTCATTCCACTTGTACATAATACTTTGAAGGAAAAAATAATTAATCCACAAACAGGTGAAATAAGCACAGCAAGTTTTTAGTAAAGATGTCAAAAACAAACATCAAAATATTATAAAATTAAACAAGTAGTTTAAAGTTGTGGATGAAACAGTATACCGACTGATTTAAGTTTGTCTAAGAAAGAAAACAGTTTTAATTTCATGGTTTATTTACACATAATGAAAAGTGAGTGGTGGCGCAGAGGTTAAGAAGGTGAGCTTGTGATCGGAAGATCGCCGGTTCAAGCCCCGGTACCGACAACAGCAAAAAGATGTGGGTGGGACAGGTGAAGCGGTCACACCTGTCTCCACCCTCATCTGCCCCACTCTGGGCCCTTGAGCAAGGCCCTTAACCCACACCATCTGCTCCCCCGGGAACCCTAAATATCAGCTCTCTGCTCCACACAGAGAGCTGTGGTAGCCCGGTGGTCTGTGGTTGTGTCAGGAAGGGCATCCGGCGTAAAAACAATTGCCAAGTCTTCATGCGACTAGTTCGCTGTGGTGACCCCTAACGAAGGGAGAAGCCGAAAGAAAAAAAAAAAAAAAAAAAAAAAAAATTACACATAATGAAAACAATAAATGATAAAAAAAACACTGAAACTTTGTTAGCCAATCTCATAGCTTTTTATTAACTTTTTTGGGTTACAGTAGCTAAACTTCAACTATTTTCAGAGAAACAGGATGCGAAAGTCGACTGAGGAACACAAACGCAGAGTTGCTGTATAAAATGACAAACAATAAGTTCATAACTTTAACATGAAAAGAATCTGAAGAATTTGTAGCGTTTGTTTATTCCACATCATTTCAGTGAGTTTCATTCAGAACCTTTGCCAAGCCTTGTGGGTCTATCTCCTCCTAAAACCTCAGTTTTAGCTGCCTTTCTGCTCCCTATCACCCATTTGTAAACTATATTTACTAAAACATTCAAACACTGATTAGGTTCTCTTATCACACATTCCAGACAAATGACATAAAGCAGATAAAACAAGGTGTGAATAATAGAGAGCGAAGGAAAACAGAACAGAAAAATGAGGAAATGAACTCAAGCCTGGACTTTTCAGCTGCTAAAACGAACAATTGGTAATTTTGCTTTAAGTTTATTACCTTGGTGAGGAATTAAAGATGACTTGGCTGTTGTGTTGTAATTGTATAATCATTTGCTGTTGGCTCAGTCTTGGCAACCAAATAAGTTATCAGTCCAAATGAAATGCCTTTTGTTTTTGTCCAATGTACTACGGTAATATGCGAAGCAGGTTTCCATAATTTAAAAATGAATGATGGACAAATGAGAAATACTTCTCTTTAAACTGTGTGAAACACTTTGAGTGATTTATTCTGTTAGTGTCACAAGCGGTGGATTAATGTTGAACCCAAGTGCAGGCAGACCACAGAGACTCGGAGAATAAGTAACTAAAACTGTTTATTAAACAAATTTAAGAGCTGGCATATAGCAGCAATATCTTGCATGATAAACGAGGAGACGCTGAGGGAGGACCACATGAACATGGAATCAAACCAGGACAATGCCAGACGACGAAGAACAGGAGACGCAGACTTGTATACGGAAACTGACGAGACAGAGTGAAAACACCTGGGACAGACAACAGGTGCAGGAGGCAGGGACTTGATTACATGACAGAGACGGTGAAGAATGGCAGGGAACAGAGTCAAATACAAGGATCAGGAAAGGAAGTAAAGACAAGAAAAACACAAAGAAGGACAGATTGTCAGAGGAAGTTAAGATATTTAAAGTTTGGTTCTGGAAAAGGTATGAAGAACTGGAGAGTTCTTGGAGAAACTTTGATGGGGATTACGACATAATGGCCATTAAAATTTTTTGATTTGACATTAGTAGTTTGACGGAGCTAAAGTTATTTTTCATTTAAGCTACGGGGGCCATCTTGGATTTTTGACTTGGATTAGGTATGTGAATGGGAACATTTTCAGCTATACACACCAAATTTCAGCTTGATGTGCAAAAATAGCTGAGTTGAAGCCATTTAAATGTATTTTTGGTGGCCATTTAATTTTAATTTTAATTTTATGTTCATTATTTATTGGGCATTGCTCTCATCTACTACCACACCAAATTTCAGCTTAATATCTCTAAAAATGGCTGATTTACAGTATTTTTCCTTTTTTTATTATTATTTTTTTAGATCAGGCCATCTTGGATATTTGATTTGCAACCAGAATCCATGAATGAAAATGGCGTCTTGCTTACAAATTATGTTGCCATGTTAATTCGAAACACCAATAAAAGTAACAACACACATCACGGTGCCAAGCCAGTCGTTTTGATGTAACATTTGCGGGGCTACACATTACGGTTCGGGCTGCATTAAACTTGACGGAAGAGTAAGATGTAAAGTTAAGAAACCCTTGTCAAGTGGATAATAATAGGCAGTCCCCAATTAGGATCTTGTTGGAAATAGCTCCTTGAATTAACTGTTAAAGAAACAATAGAGAACATCTGACCAGATGTATAAGAAATTGGCTAAAGTGCAGTCTTAACCCCGCAAGGACTAGCTGTAATTTCGTCAATCCAAATTAACTCTAACTCTTCAAACTGACGTCCTTCAAAGAATAATTTACAAAAGTTAAGCTATGCCTGAACCTTTTCACTGAACTGAATTCCACTTTTCTTCTCAGGGCAAATACCCTCCTCCTCCTCGCTACGCTGTTGCTGTACCCAGCCAGCCCCCTCTCACATCTAATGGACAGGGGTATGGCTCCTACCCAGAGGTGAATGGCATTTACCCAAGCCTGAAACTTTCCAGCCAGCCAAATTACATCCCCCAGTATCCACCACCTGTGGTCGCCCCACAAGTCACTGAAATTGGCCCACGTGAGTGATCGATGCAGCCGCCACAGCTTAGGAACGCAATCAACAAATGTGTGCAGCCCTCCAGGAACATTGTGTTTTTGTTGTTGATTGTATTCTCTCTGTATGTGTCCAGCCCCGAAGGAGAAAAAGAACTGCTGTGAAGAGAAAGCACAGATTTACAAGGCGACTGCAGCAGCCATAGTGCTGCTGGCTCTGCTGGGAGTTGGCATCTGGCTTGGAGGTGCAGCACTTTTCGAACATGTCTAATCAAGATAATACTTATACTCAACATAGACATGGTTATTGAAATTATCTCCCAAATCCTTAAGTTAAGCTAACAAATATGGCATTTTTATGTATCATTTTAATGTTCCTCTCATAAATGTTTTTGCCTACTTATGTGACAATATTGATGTCTACGATAATAATATGTCTATATTTTTCCCATTGTCATCCATCCTGCCTCATCTACAGTTTATTATGGCACCAAGAAACTTATAAGAGAGGTTTTCATCATACCTGACAATGAATACAATGAACCATATGGTGTATATCAGCGTGTGAATGACACCTGCCCCAGCAATGTTACCCAATGTGATGGTATAAAAGACTGCCAGTTGGGCACAGATGAAACAGACTGTGGTGAGTATGCTGACAAAGACTTCACCAGCATGACTTTAGTGGAGGCTGGTTATAAAATGGCAGGAGCTTTGTTAAATGCTAATTAAACCAAGAACAAAACTAATGCAAGTAAAAGCTGCATAAGGATTAAAACAGGGAGCCCAATGCAGTTATGGTTCTTTAAATCTGCCTTTTTAGTTTAGAATAAATACAAAAAGGCTAGATAAATAAAACTTTTTTTTTTTTTACTATTGTCTGTCTTAAGAGAAGTAATGCACGTTGGACTGTTTATTTCCTCATCTTTTGCAGTGCGATTTGGTGAAGGCAACAGTCTGCTGGTCAAGACAGCTCAAAGCAACTTCCTCCCAGTGTGTTACAGTGGCTGGGACACAAACTATGCCAACCAGACCTGCTCGCAGCTTGGATTCAGAAAGTAAATAGTAACCACTCAAATATATAACGTGTATCTAAAAAAGCTAAGTCTGGTCCTCTGGACATTCAAAAAACAAAAAAACAAAACAAAGCAAAAAATTGTAGAAACGTTTCGTCTTTCGTCCGAAAGACTTCCTCAGTCTGAGGTGCTGGGTTCAGCTCAGTCTTATAAATAGCACCCTCTCACAGTGTTACACAACCAGTTGGCTGATGACAGCCTGAAACCAGCTGCTCACATGATCAAGGAGGACCATCAGCCTAACAATGGATCGTTAGCACCCTGATGGTTGTTTGCTATTCACAGAGGGCTGAGTGATACCAGCAATCACAGCATTGTAGGAGGGGGACAGTTGAACTCGGAGGCCTCCACCCCTGTTTAATGATGGGCGGTTTCTTTTCACAAAGATGGCCTCCTTTACTCCTCTCTCAAACCATCGTTCCTCTCTATCAAGGATG
>JBBPBX010075530.1:0-14494 GCA_038048925.1 Garcialebias charrua | reverse complement strand
GACGGACAGAGAAACAGGCTGAGGAGCTGAAAGAAAAAGGTAAAATCAGATCAATGCATCTTTATTGCTGTTTATTTAATTTGATCTTCTCCTTCGCTCCCTCATCTGCAGTAAAGAAGAAAAAACCAAAACTTCTGAACAAGTTGGATAAAACCATTAAAGCAGAAATCGACGCAGCGGAGAAGCTTCGCAAAAAGGTTTGATTATCCAAAAGTAAAACCATTTATCCAGCCGGCTGTTTGAGTCCTCATGAACTCACTTCTCTCATCAGGGGAAGCTTGATGAGGCTCTGAAAGCGTTTGATTCCCTGGTGCGACAGTATCCGCTGAGCCCCCGCGCTCGCTATGGCAAAGCCCAGGTACATTACAGAACTGCTGAGTCACGGTGTTAAACTGCTGAGTCACAGCAAGCTGATCGATTATACCGTGTTGCTAACAGGCAGAGGACGACGGGGCGGAGAAGCAGCGCAGCAACGACCTGCTGCAGCAAGCCATCAACACCTACGGAGAGGTCGCCGAGCTGCCCGATGTGACCTCTGACCTCCTGAGAGCTGCTCTGAAACGACGAGCTGAAAGGCAGCAGTTCCTCGGTAACAAAACTGATTCTGACCTGAGTTTGCACTTCCTATACAAACCTGCAGTTTTAGTCTAAATGTATATAATTTCTAAAAGTGCTCTGAGAATTCACCCCTGTGGGATGCCACTTATAAGAAACGGCAGGTTTATGATCAAAATATGACGTTTAAATCTTTTAAAGATAAACACGAGTCATGAATGTTAGTCTGAGAACTCACCCCTGTGGGATGCCACTTATAAGAAACGGCAGGTTTATTATCAAAATATGACGTTTAAATAGTTTAAAGATAAACACGAGTCATGAATGTTTAATGAAACAAAGTAGTCCGAGAACACACCCTTGTGGGATGCCACTTCAGTGTTTCCCCTAGTTAATTTGCCTTTGTGGGGTGCTCATCTTATCGGAGACATGTCTGAGCACAACTTGTACCAACAGTTTTGGAGCGTGGGACTGGGGGTGGGGGTTAAGCATGAGAGAAGAGGCACCTTTAGCTTTTTAGCTAGACATCCTGTATTTCGAGCAGCTAGCTTAGTGCTATGTCAGTGTCGGGTGGGTGTGTTGAGGGCAAGTTTGGTTTAGTAGGTGGGGTGCTCAGTTCTGTTGACGGGCTGGAGTACCCTGCTTGTATAATGTTAGGGGAAACACTGCACTTACAGCAGTTTTATTAACAAAATGTGACGTTCAAATATTTTAAAGATAAACACGAGTCATGAATGTTTAATGAAACAAAGCAGTCCGAGAGCACACCCTTGTGGGACGCCACTTATAATAAACGGCAGTTTTATTATCAAAATGTGACGTTTAAATCTTTTAGATAAACACGAGTCATGAATGCTTAATGAAACAAAGTACCGGTAGTCTGAGAACACACCCTTGTGGGACGCCACTTCTCATAAACAACAGGTTTATTTGTACGTGAGGTTTAAATCTTTATAAAGATAATTATGTGTTATTAATGTTTAATAAAACAATGTGGTCTTGACAACTTGTCCCTGTGGGATGCACGTCTAATAAACAACATGTTTATTATCAGAATATGAGGTTTAAATCTGAAAGATCTTTAGAAATCATTAAAACCACATCACTAAACAACTTCTCTGTAGAATAACTTTTAGTTTGGGCTGTTTTCCTCAGGTCGAATGCGAGGATCTCTGGCCACGCTGCAGAGACTCGTTCAGATTTTTCCGGAAGACGTCGGCCTGAAGAACGACCTGGGCGTTACCCACCTGTTGCTAGGCGACAACAAGGGCGCTAAGAGGGTCTACGAAGAGGTGTGAGCTTGTCGGCTCCTTTAACGAACAGAAACTGTGCCTTCGTGAGAGGAGTCGTGTTTTATGTTGAATATTTGTACCTGCTCCTCTGATTGGCTGTCTGCCCTTTATACCCCGCCCACTTCAGGTACTGGCTGTTGCCCCCGACAACGGCTTTGCTAAAGTTCACTACGGTTTCATCCTGAAGGCGGAGAACAAGATTGCAGAGAGCATACCGTACCTGAGGGTGGGTAAACAACATTTGTTTGTTTGTTTACAGGAAGTCCGTTTGAATTTGTTTAAAATAAATCAAGTTTGTCTTTTGTGTTTAATATTTTAAGGTTTTCACAAATTTCAAAAAACAAAATTTTATTTTGAAGTACAATTTCTGACATCTTCAGGAAGAAATTTGTCTTTTTAAGAAGAATTTATGTTCATTGTTAAAATATCTAAATAAATATTTACAGTAATTTAGATGTCTGTAAATAATTTAGGAGGTTTTGTTTAACCCTTGACCTGCTGCAGTAACTCTTCAGTGTTTGAAGTAAACGCATGGAACTGCAAATGTTTAAACTACTTTAATGCAGATGTCAGAGTATTTCTTCAGTTTGGTCTTCAGGTGCATCGCCTCGCGACGCTCTGCAGGTGAATCGTCTCGTGACGCTCCGCAGGTGAATCTCCTCGCGGCGTTCCATGGGTGAATCGCCTCGCGACGATCTGCAGATGAATCGGCTCGTGACGCTCCGCAGTTGAATCTCCTTGTGACGCTCCATGGGTGAATCGCCTCGCAACGCTCCGCTGGTGGATCGCCTCGCGACGATCTGCAGATGAATCGCCTTGTAACGCTCCGCAGGTGAATTGCCTCAGGACGCTCCGCAGGTGAAACACCTCAGGATGCTCTGCAGGTGAATCTCCTCGCGACGCTCCGCAGGTGAATCTCCTCAGGACGCTCCGCAGGTGAATCGCCTCAGAACGCTCCGCAGGTGAATCACCTCAGGACGCTCCGCAGGTGAATCGCCTCGCGACGTTCCGCAGATGAATCGCCTCGTGACACTCTGCAGGTGAATCACCTCAGGACGCTCCGCAGGTGAATTGCCTTGCGACGTTCCGCAGATGAATCGCCTCGCGACGCTCCACAGGTGAATCACCTCAGGACGCTCCTCGGGTGAATTGTCTCACGACGTTCTGCAGATGAATCGCCTCGCGACACTCTGCAGGTGAATCATCTCAGGACGCTCCGCAGGTGAATCACCTCAGGACGCTCCGCAGGTGAATCGCCTTGCGACGCTCCTCAGGTGAATTGCCTCGCGACGTTCCGCAGATGAATCGTCTCGCGATGCTCCGCAGGTGAATCACTTCAGGACGCTCCGAAGGTGAATCGCCTTGCGACGTTCCGTAGATGAATGGCCTCGCGACGCTCCTCAGGTGAATCGCCTTGCGACGTTCGGCAGATGAATCGCCTCTCGACGCTCCGCAGGTGAATCGCTTCAGGACGCTCCTCAGGTGAATCGCATCGCGACATTCTGCAGATGAATCGCCATGCGACGTTCCGTAGATGAATTGCCTTGCGACGCTCGGCAGGTGAATCTCCACGTGACGCTCCGCAGGTGAATCACTTTGTGACGCTCCGCAGGTGAATCGCCTCGGGACGCTCCGCAGGTGAATCATCTCGCAACGCTCCACACGGGAATCACCTCAGGACGCTCCGCAGGTGAATCATCTTGCGACGCTCTGCAGGTGAATCACTTCAGGACGCTCCTCAGGTGAATCACATCGTGACGCTCTGCAAGTGAATTACCTCGCGACGTTCCGTAGATGAATCGCCTCGCGACGCTCGGCAGGTGAGTCTCCTTGTGACGCTACGCAGGTGAATCACTTCGTTACGCTCCGGAGGTGAATCGCCTCGGGACGCTCCGCAGGTGAATCACCTCAGGACGCTCTGCAGGTGAATCACCTCGCGACGCTCCACAGGTGAATCGCTTCAGGACGCTCCGCAGGTGAATCGCCTCGTGGCGCTCCGCAGGTGAATCATCTCGCGACGCTTTGCAGGTGAATCATCTCGCGGCGCTCCGCACGTGAATCACCTCAGGACGCTCCGCAGGTGAATCGCCTCGTGACGCTCCGCAGATGAATCGCGACGCTCCGCACGTGAATCACCTCAGGACGCTCCGCAGGTGAATCGCCTTGTGACGCTCCGCAGGTGAATCACCTCGCGACGCTCCGCAGGTGAATCATCTCGAGACGCTCCNGTCACCCCATTCGACTCGTGTGCTGTCGTGTAGAGCCATGTTCTCGAGCTCCGGCATGGGAGTGAGGGGCTCAGTGGTGTCAGCATCCGCTGGCACTGCTGGGGCCCCCATGGCCTTGGCGACGAGGTCAATCCAGCGCTGTTTTTGCTTGTAGCATTCCCAGGCAGACGGGACAGGCCTCATGGGTGTCCGTCGCCACGAGGGAGAAACCGCATCCGCTGGGACAGGCGCGCAAAGTTGGGCTTGCCGTCCCGCTGGTCTTTCTTGGAAGTTTTGTTCGCTTTCCTTTCTCCGGAGGCATGTCCGAGAATGCGAGCGAGTCCTTCCAGAATCCTTTTTCTTTTTGCTTGAAATGTCTCCTCCGTCGAGTCGCTTTCGCTGGCTAGCTCCGCAGGTGAATCACCTCAGGATGCTCCGCAGGTGAATCACCTCAGGATGCTCCGCAGGTGAATCACTTCAGGACGCTCCTCAGGTGAATCGCATTGCGACGTTCTGCAGATAAATCGCCATGCGACGTTCCGTAGATGAACTGCCTTGCGACGCTCGGCAGGTGAACCTCCACGTGACGCCCCGCAGGTGAATCGCTTCGCGACGCTCCTCAGGTGAATCGCCTTGCGACGCTCCGCAGGTGAATCGTCTCGTGACGTTCCGCAGGTGAATCGTCTCGTGACGCTCCTCAGGTGAATCGCCTTGCGACGCTCCGCAGGTGAATCGTCTCGTGACGCTCCGCAGGTGAATCACCTCGTGACGCTCCGCAGGTGAATCACCTCAGGACGCTCCGCAGGTGAATCACCTCAGGATGCTCCGCAGGTGAATCACCTCAGGAGGCTCCGCAGGTGAATCACCTCAGGACGCTCCACAGGTGAATCGCCTCTCGACGTTCCGCAGGTGAATCGCCTCAGGACGCTCCGAAGGTGAATCGCCTTGCGACGTTCCGTAGATGAATGGCCTCGCGACGCTCCTCAGGTGAATCGCCTTGCGACGTTCCGTAGATGAACTGCCTTGCGACGCTCGGCAGGTGAACCTCCACGTGACGCCCCGCAGGTGAATCGCTTCGCGACGCTCCTCAGGTGAATCGCCTTGCGACGTTCCGCAGGTGAATCGTCTCGTGGCGCTCCGCAGGTGAATCGTCTCGTGACGCTCCGCAGGTAAAGCTGCTCTCTGCTTCCTGTCTCTGCAGGAAGGTCTGGAGTCTGGCGAGCCGGGAACGGACGACGGGCGGTTCTACTTCCACCTGGGCGACGCCCTGCAGAGAGTCGGAGATGACAGCGTGAGTTTCTCACAAACAGGAACTCATGATCTTCAAACTTTACCTGTTGGGCTTTTATTCTGAAAGAACTGTAGATTCTACTGGACCAGAACTGGTCTGCTGTTCTGAGTTCTGACCACAAGGTGGAGATAAAGAGTTGATGAGCTCCAGAACAGTTGATTTAGTCCTGGTTAGTTCCAGGGTTTTGGAACATTTTGAACCCAGACCTGAGACCCTGAGGGGTCGTTTGACCCGAGGGCAGCAGGAGGTTTTTAACTGATCCGGTTCTAAAACTTACTCTGAATTAGTCTCTTGAACAAAAACGGCTGCTTCCGTCTGTCATCACTTTTTAACCAGAAACTGGGTCCGGACCCTCCAGAACCTTCAGCATCAGAACCTCGGCGGTTTTACAGTGATGGCATAGTTACATTGAAAAAGTAACTTAGTTAAGTTAACTAAATTAACTTAGTTAAGTTAACTAAGTTAACTTAGTTAAGTTACTGATTAGTCCTTGGGAAAAGTAACTTAGTTAAGTTACTGATTACTTGATTTGTAAAGTAACTAAATTAGATTACTAAGTTACTTTATTACCACTTTCGGCCGCTAGGGTCCACCGACCGTTCCCAGCTCATGTGTCCGAAAAAAGCCTCCTCTACTCGGACTCACTCTGTCGCAGCCCGGCCTCCTGAACTCTGGAGGTCTGAACTAGTGTTTGTTAGCAAAATATCTCGTGAACCACACGACAGATTTAGATTAAACTTACAGAAAGTACTCACTGGATGGACATTTACAACCCATTAGCTGTAGGAGATGTTTGAGCTAAAATTTGATTTATTTATCATTTATTTTCGCGACCGTTTGGAAGACGTCAAAGCGAAACAATTTAAATCCAGCAGATTTGACCATTACGTGAATTTATTAAGGAACACTTTTGCTATAATGTCAGCTAACAAATTTTTTTAAGCGTTTATTTTGCTAAATTTTAAAGAATTGAAGCCGTCCCACCCATAGCACATAGCAAAACAATTTTTTTTTATCCAGTTGATTTGATTTGATTTGATGTTTATTCATTCATTTTAAAAGAACAATACAAGACAGTTTCATCAGATACAAGAATACAAGTAGGATAAAATGAAGGGAGCAGAAAGAAGATGAAATCTTATTATATCTGCCCCTTATTTCACAGTTTGTTCAACCAATGATAACCTTCAAGCAACATCACAGAATGAATAATTCTACTTATTTTTCTAACTGTAATACACAAACTACATCACAAAATGAATAATTCTACTTAATTTTCCTAACTGTAATACACAAACTACATCACAAAATGAATAATTCTACTTAATTTTCCTAACTGTAATACACAAACTACATCACAAAATGAATAATTCTACTTAATTTTCCTAACTAATACATAAACTAGATCACAAAATGAATAATTCTACTTAATTTTTCTAACTGTAATACACAAACTACATCACCCATAATTCTACTTACTTTTTCTAACTGTGATACACAAACTACATCACAAAATGAATAATTCTACTTAATTTTTCTAACTAATACACAATTTTTCTAACTAATACACAAAATACATCACACTTAATTTTTTTTTCTACTTAATTTTCCTATTTTTTTATTATTTTTTTCTACTTAATTTTCCTAACTGTAATACACAAACTAGATCATAAAATGAATAATTCTACTTAATTTTTCTAACTGTAATACACAAATTAAAAGATGGCACAACATCAAGATGTTCACAAAATGAATAATTCTACTTAATTTTCCTAAATGTAATACACAAAATACATCACAAAAATGAATAATTCTACTTAATTTTTCTAACTGTAATACACAAACGCACTAAGCTACATCATAAGTACAACATAGGTGTAATACACAAACACGCAAGGTTACATCATATATAGTTTTTGAGCAAGTCCTTTTTGACCTTTTTCTTAAATGTATACATTGATTTTTCATTTTTAACATCACTCTCCAGAGCATTCCACAATCGAACTCCCTGAATTGAGGTAGACCGTCCCTTTAAGCTGGTTCTGAATTGTGGTTTGATGAATATCTCTGTCCCTTTGAGATTGTAATAACTTTGTCTTTTTATAAAATTTCTTTGGATATTTAAAGGTAATGTGTTATTATGAGCCCTATACATAACTGATAAAATACTATATTCTACCAATTCCTGGAATTTCAATAAGTTTAGCTGATTTGATTTGACCATTACGTGAATTTATTAAAGCTGCAGTCTGTAACTTTTCTAACAATATATTTTTAACATATTTCTTCACTCTGTCACTACCTCCTGACATACTGATTTTAGACAAGTAATCTCTGAAAAAAACTATTGTCCCCTTGCTTCTCTAAAAGCATTTCTAAAAAGCCACAGTGACACGCCGTTAACCAGCCAATAAAAACAGAGCTTGAATTTGAATTTCAGCAGAGCAAGGGTAACAGAGCCATATATGGCTCTGAGGGGGAGGGACCAGAAACGTGTCTCTGTTCAAAATTTTCCTAAGTTCCAGCGTGTTCCAGAAATTACATACTGAACCTTTAAGGAAAGATTAAGCTCAGACACATCTTTGCTCTAATTTTCAGCAAACAAATAATTGTTTTTACCGTGTTTTTGAAGCAGAGTCTCCTCCTCTCGGCTCCGTGAGCACCTCAGTGTTTACGTTTCTGTCACGCCTGGTGTCGGGTTTCACCGCCGCATAGAGCAGACGTCTATTTTTTTTTTTAAATCACTCCCCGAGATTCATAGAGGAAATAAAATAAAATTACAGTACTACAGAAAATGACCAAAAAAAAGTAACGCACAGTAATTTGGATAAGTAACTTTAATCGGATTACTGGATTTTGAAATAGCAATGCGTTAGATTACTAGTTACTGAAAAAAGTGATCCGACCAGAGTAACGCGTTACTGACATCACTGGACTGGATCAGTGTGTCTCTGGTTGTCCTGTCGGACCCAGTGTGGGGTCTCTGGTCAGGATGATGGTTCTGTTGGAGCTGGAGACCAGCGGCCCGGTTCACACAGTGGACTCTGTGCTGTAGGGGAGTAAGAACTTTTAGACCCTGGCCCAAAGGCGCCGCTGAACAGAACCAAGACCCTGACTGTGGTCCAGAATGTCAACAAAGACGAGCTGGACTCAACCTTCAGGGTCAGGTTTATGTCCTAAAACTGAACCGAAGCACGGGCGGCGGCGTTGTTCTGAGGTTCTGGTTCTGGTCTGACGGGCCCGTGTTCTGTCCGGCAGGCGTATCACTGGTACGAGCTGGGCCACAGACGGGGACACTTCGCCTCGGTGTGGCAGAGGTCTCTGTACAACGTGGAGGGACTGAAGGCTCAGCCCTGGTGGACGCCCAAAGAGACGGGATACTCGGACCTGGTGAAGGTCGGTTCTTGCAGCGGCTCGTGTTCGGTCCGGCTCCATCGGGACCGGTTCTGATCCGGTTCTGATCCGGTTCTGATGTGTTCAGGTGCTGGAGAGGAACTGGAAGACCATCAGGGACGAGGCTCTGGCCGTGATGGACCGGGACAGTGGACGCTTCGTCCCTGAAGAGGAGAACCTCCGGGAGAAAGGGGACTGGGGCCAGTACACGCTCTGGCAACAAGGTGAAGCCGAACAGAACCGATGGTCTGGCCCGTTTGGGTCGGTACTTATCTTTTTCTGGTTGTTCTCAGGGAGGAGGGCGGGGACGGCCTGTCAGGGGGTCCCAAAGACCTGCGCCCTCATAGAGCGGTTCCCCGAGGCCACGGGCTGCAAGAGAGGACAGGTACAGGAACCAGAGTCCACCAGAACCTGGAGATGTTCTGAAGTTTCATCATTTCAGCTGAAACGAGTTGAGCTCACGTCAAAATCACTCCCTCCTCTCCCTCTCGAGGGTCATCAGGGTCTCTGTTGACTCCGCCCACGTCAGACATGTTTGGGTCTCAAACTGACTGGAGGTCAGATTCAGGCCAGCATGAACCTTAATGACCCTCAGGGGGGAGGGGAAGGAGCAGGACTTGTGTGAGTTCAGCTCATCGCAGGTACAAACAGCTAAAGACGTCCAGATGAGCCTTTAGCTGTCTAACGTTGTGATCCTGGTCTGGGTCCAGATAAAGTTCTCGGTGATGCAGCCAGGAACCCACGTGTGGCCCCACACCGGCCCCACAAACTGCAGGCTGAGGATCCACCTGGGCCTCGTGGTCCCCAGACCGGGCTGCAGGATCCGCTGCACCAACCAGACCAGGTGAACATGCTCTGCTTTAGCTGTTAGACCACAAAAGGTTCGGCTCGTCTGGGTTCTGTTAGGACTTTCATTATTTAACAAATGTTCACGTCTCTTCAGCTCCTTCAAAAACTTTCTTTAAAATCTGCTTCGGCTGCTGCTCTGCCTTTATCTTCCTATGCTGCTTTGGCTACTTTTAGCTACAGTTTAGCTACTTTTAGCTGCTATCTGGCTAATTTTAGCTTTTAGTATAAATAGTTAAACTACATATAGCTTTAGTTAGTTTTAGCCAGAGTTTTGATACTTTCACTTTTATGTTTGCATTTAGCTTCTGGCTAACCTTTTGCTGTTTTAGCTATAATTTCTACTTACCGGTATATTTTTTTGTTAGTCTTCTGCTCCCTTCAGCTTTCAACTAGTGTTTGCTATTTTTAGCTTTAGGACAACATTTTGCTGCTTCTAGCCTGTGTATAGCTTTTAGCTACTGTTTGCCTAAATTTATCTTTTAGATATCCTTTAGCTACCTATACATAGCCTTTGATAGTTTTAGCTTTAGCTACAACTTTGATACTTTTAGTTTTCTACTTTTAACTTGTTAGCCTTTTGCTGCTTTAGCTCATAGCTAGCTGTTTACTTGGGGGGTTGGTTAGCATAGTGCTACGTTAGTGCCAGCAGATGTTGACTGGGGGGGGGGGGTCAAACCCTGGTTTGTAGCTTTTGTGTGAACGTTGATCCGGTAACTTTGTGTGAACGTTGATCCGGTACCCTTGTGTGAACGTTGATCTGTTAACTTTGTGTGAACGTTGATCCGGTAACTTTGTGTGAACGTTGATCCGGTACCTTTGTGTGAACGTTGATCCGGTACCTTTGTGTGAACGTTGATCCGGTAACTTTGTGTGAACGTTGATCCGGTACCTTTGTGTGAACGTTGATCCGGTACCTTTGTGTGAACGTTGATCCGGTAACTTTGTGTGAACGTTGATCCGGTAACTTTGTGTGAACGTTGATCCGGTACCTTTGTGTGAACGTTGATCCGGTACCTTTGTGTGAACGTTGATCCGGTACCTTTGTGTGAACGTTGATCCGGTACCTTTGTGTGAACGTTGATCCGGTACCTTTGTGTGAACGTTGATCCGGTACCTTTGTGTGAACGTTGATCCGGTACCTTTGTGTGAACGTTGATCCGGTACCTTTGTGTGAACGTTGATCCGGTACCTTTGTGTGAACGTTGATCCGGTACCTTTGTGTGAACGTTGATCCGGTACCTTTGTGTGAACGTTGATCCGGTACCTTTGTGTGAACGTTGATCCGGTACCTTTGTGTGAACGTTGATCCGGTACCTTTGTGTGAACGTTGATCCGGTACCTTTGTGTGAACGTTGATCCGGTACCTTTGTGTGAACGTTGATCCGGTACCTTTGTGTGAACGTTGATCCGGTACCTTTGTGTGAACGTTGATCCGGTACCTTTGTGTGAACGTTGATCCGGTACCTTTGTGTGAACGTTGATCCGGTACCTTTGTGTGAACGTTGATCCGGTACCTTTGTGTGAACGTTGATCCGGTACCTTTGTGTGAACGTTGATCCGGTAACTTTGTGTGAACGTTGATCCGGTACCTTTGTGTGAACGTTGATCCGGTACCTTTGTGTGAACGTTGATCCGGTACCTTTGTGTGAACGTTGATCCGGTACCTTTGTGTGAACGTTGATCCGGTACCTTTGTGTGAACGTTGATCCGGTACCTTTGTGTGAACGTTGATCCGGTACCTTTGTGTGAACGTTGATCCGGTACCTTTGTGTGAACGTTGATCCGGTACCTTTGTGTGAACGTTGATCCGGTACCTTTGTGTGAACGTTGATCCGGTACCTTTGTGTGAACGTTGATCCGGTACCTTTGTGTGAACGTTGATCCGGTACCTTTGTGTGAACGTTGATCCGGTACCTTTGTGTGAACGTTGATCCGGTACCTTTGTGTGAACGTTGATCCGGTACCTTTGTGTGAACGTTGATCCGGTACCTTTGTGTGAACGTTGATCCGGTACCTTTGTGTGAACGTTGATCCGGTACCTTTGTGTGAACGTTGATCCGGTAACTTTGTGTGAACGTTGATCCGGTAACTTTGTGTGAACGTTGATCCGGTACCTTTGTGTGAACGTTGATCCGGTACCTTTGTGTGAACGTTGATCCGGTACCTTTGTGTGAACGTTGATCCGGTACCTTTGTGTGAACGTTGATCCGGTACCTTTGTGTGAACGTTGATCCGGTACCTTTGTGTGAACGTTGATCCGGTACCTTTGTGTGAACGTTGATCCGGTACCTTTGTGTGAACGTTGATCCGGTACCTTTGTGTGAACGTTGATCCGGTACCTTTGTGTGAACGTTGATCCGGTACCTTTGTGTGAACGTTGATCCGGTACCTTTGTGTGAACGTTGATCCGGTACCTTTGTGTGAACGTTGATCCGGTACCTTTGTGTGAACGTTGATCCGGTAACTTTGTGTGAACGTTGATCCGGTACCTTTGTGTGAACGTTGATCCGGTACCTTTGTGTGAACGTTGATCCGGTACCTTTGTGTGAACGTTGATCCGGTACCTTTGTGTGAACGTTGATCCGGTACCTTTGTGTGAACGTTGATCCGGTAGTGAATGTTGATCCGTACCTTTGTGTGAACGTTGATCCGGTAACTTTGTGTGAACGTTGACCCTGTACCTTTGTGTGAACATTGATCCAGTACCTTTGTGTGAACGTTGATCCGGTACCTTTGTGTGAACGTTGATCCGGTACCTTTGTGTGAACGTTGATCCGGTAACTTTGTGTGAACGTTGATCCGGTAACTTTGTGTGAACGTTGATCCGGTACCTTTGTGTGAACGTTGATCCGGTACCTTTGTGTGAACGTTGATCCGGTACCTTTGTGTGAACGTTGATCCGGTACCTTTGTGTGAACGTTGATCCGGTACCTTTGTGTGAACGTTGATCCGGTACCTTTGTGTGAACGTTGATCCGGTACCTTTGTGTGAACGTTGATCCGGTACCTTTGTGTGAACGTTGATCCGGTACCTTTGTGTGAACGTTGATCCGGTACCTTTGTGTGAACGTTGATCCGGTACCTTTGTGTGAACGTTGATCCGGTACCTTTGTGTGAACGTTGATCCGGTACCTTTGTGTGAACGTTGATCCGGTACCTTTGTGTGAACGTTGATCCGGTACCTTTGTGTGAACGTTGATCCGGTACCTTTGTGTGAACGTTGATCCGGTACCTTTGTGTGAACGTTGATCCGGTACCTTTGTGTGAACGTTGATCCGGTAACTTTGTGTGAACGTTGATCCGGTACCTTTGTGTGAACGTTGATCCGGTACCTTTGTGTGAACGTTGATCCGGTACCTTTGTGTGAACGTTGATCCGGTACCTTTGTGTGAACGTTGATCCGGTAACTTTGTGTGAACGTTGATCCGGTACCTTTGTGTGAACGTTGATCCGGTACCTTTGTGTGAACGTTGATCCGGTACCTTTGTGTGAACGTTGATCCGGTACCTTTGTGTGAACGTTGATCCGGTACCTTTGTGTGAACGTTGATCCGGTACCTTTGTGTGAACGTTGATCCGGTACCTTTGTGTGAACGTTGATCCGGTACCTTTGTGTGAACGTTGATCCGGTACCTTTGTGTGAACGTTGATCCGGTACCTTTGTGTGAACGTTGATCCGGTACCTTTGTGTGAACGTTGATCCGGTACCTTTGTGTGAACGTTGATCCGGTACCTTTGTGTGAACGTTGATCCGGTACCTTTGTGTGAACGTTGATCCGGTACCTTTGTGTGAACGTTGATCCGGTACCTTTGTGTGAACGTTGATCCGGTACCTTTGTGTGAACGTTGATCCGGTACCTTTGTGTGAACGTTGATCCGGTACCTTTGTGTGAACGTTGATCCGGTACCTTTGTGTGAACGTTGATCCGGTACCTTTGTGTGAACGTTGATCCGGTACCTTTGTGTGAACGTTGATCCGGTACCTTTGTGTGAACGTTGATCCGGTACCTTTGTGTGAACGTTGATCCGGTACCTTTGTGTGAACGTTGATCCGGTACCTTTGTGTGAACGTTGATCCGGTACCTTTGTGTGAACGTTGATCCGGTACCTTTGTGTGAACGTTGATCCGGTACCTTTGTGTGAACGTTGATCCGGTACCTTTGTGTGAACGTTGATCCGGTACCTTTGTGTGAACGATAAATACGGGGTTTCCCCGTCGCGCGATTATGACGTCACTTCCAGACTCGCGTCAAATGCGCACCTTGTTTACAATGGACAAGATAACGCGACCCGTCCAATTTAGCCATTTAAAACTTTATATTTTAGCGGTTTGACTTCAGAGAAGCCAAAGTTATTTCCAGTAAACAGCAGGTTATAATTTTTTTTCAGCTCCTGCTGGTTTTTGGAGACTTTTCACTTCAGGAAGTGAGCAGCTCTGTGAGGTCTTACACAGCAGCTGATATGAGAGTCAGAAGGAATTCTACATGTAAATAGTTTTCACAGCACTGAAATGGTAATATATTAGTTAATGTTTCTAATAATTATTCAACATTAATTTATAGTTTAAAAAATTAGTCCCTTTTAAAATATCTGTTAAATATATTATTCTTTTATTTTATTTTGTTTGTGTTTTCAGGTTTCCAGGTCTCCAGTCCATCACCTGAGGCTCTTCCTGTTGAACCACTAGTACAACCCAGACTTTCACATCACAGCAGGTAAGATTGCATCAACAAAAAGAATAGTACTCAACAATATTCTTTGATGTAAATCTGTTGATTTTCTGTGGTTCTGATGAGGGAAGTGACAAAGTGGATGCAGCATTCAGCCCATAATGGACCCAGATGTCCTCTGCGTCCAGACCTACAACACCTGGACATCCAGGAGCGTGCACGAGGAGGTGGTGGAGTCT
>JBBPBX010075527.1:6893-17320 GCA_038048925.1 Garcialebias charrua | reverse complement strand
TTTTTAACTATTTAAAAAAAACAAAAAACTTTAAAACGGGTCAATTTGACCCGCAACATAACAGGAGGGTTAAATACAGTATAGATATTGACTTTGCAGTTTTAGTACTGTATCAGTTTTCAAACAATTCCACAGTCCTACTCCCTGTACTAAAGTAGACCTACTCTTTAAACTAGTTCTGTGTTGTGGCATAACAAAAATATCTGTTCCCTTGAGATTGTAAGTACTAGTTCTTTTTACAAAAAGCGTTTGGATATTTGAGGGTAATGTGAAATTCTGAGCTTTGTACAATAATAAAAGAATATTATAGTCAACCAAATCATAAAACTTCAGCAACTTCAAGTTGCAAAACAAAACATTTGATGGATGGCAGTAATGTTTTCTTGTAATTATTCTTATAGCTCTCTTCTGTAAAATAAAAATAGACTTAGTTACAGTTTTGCACGCTGTACCCCAAACATCTATACAGTAAATTAAGTGTGGAAGTATAATTGTATTATATAACAAATACAGTGCTTTATCATTTAATAGATCTCTAACTCTATATAGCACTGCAATAGACCTAGATATTTTAGTTTTTACAAAATGTATGTGTTGTTTCCATGTCAGCTTATCATCAATAATTACACCCAAAAACTTCACCTCCCTTACCCTGCATATCTCAAAACCTTCAATCTTAAAAGGAACATCGACAGTTATCTTTTTCTTACTAAAAATCATATAATTGATTTTATCTAGATTTAACGATAACATATTTAACTTAAACCAATATTGTATTTTTACAAACTCAAGATTTATCAACTCCATCATTTGTTCCAAGTCTTTACCCGAACAAAAGAAAGTAGTGTCATCAGCAAAGAGAATCCATTTAAGGACACTGGACACCTTCATTAAATCATTTACATATAAAATAAGCCACTTGGGTCCAAGTACAGAGCCCTGTGGTACTCCAGATAAGACATTGCATGAATTAGATCTTACATCGTCAATTTGAACAAATTGTTTTCTGTCTTTTAGATAACTAAATACCCACTGCAATGCAGGTCCTCTAATGCCATAGTTTTTCAATTTATCTAATAAAACAGTATGGTCAGTGGTGTCAAATGCTTTTTTTAGATCAACAAATGTACTTTTGCAATGTTGCTTTTGATCAACACCAGTGGTAATTTGTTCCATCAACTCGATCAGATTCATAGTTTGTAATATGCTGGTGCTGCATTTTACTGTAAAAACAGAATCATTTAGGCATTGCTGGAGAAAAGTCCATCTGGCAGGAAGTCACGATCTGACACTCTGTAAGTGGAAAGTGTGAAACTCTGCAGCATGTCCCAGCGTTAGGTGCCAAGGCTGCTTCTTGTTCGGAGCATTGGTAACCATCCCCAGATAACAACAGTCTACCCGGTCCGAAGCAGCTGATTGTGGACTTACAGCAGGCACTCCCAGACTCAGGGCTGTTTTTAACACAAGTGGAGTCAGGGATAGTAATTATACCATGTGCGTTTACTCGTACTCGTACTCATAAAAGGGCTCCAATACTACAGGACCCGATACCAGTTTCATTTCATTTAATTGACTATGTAAGAGTTCAAATGTAAAACATTTTATTTTTTTGTACAAGTTTGGACATACTTTACAGATTACCAATAGTAATGTACTTTGTTTATTTATGTTTGAAGTGTCTAATGAAAATAAACAGTTTAAGTTAATTAGAATGATTTAAAAAAATATTAATTAGTACTTGTATCGGTACTTGGTATCGGCAAGTACTTTAATGTAAGTACTTGTACTTGTACTCGGTTTTCAAAAATCTGGTATCGGTGCATCCCTAATAGTAATTTGTCATTAAAAGTTTCAGAGGATCTTGATCTTGTCTCGCAGAAAGGAAGCAGCTCTAAAATGCCATTACTGCTCAGAAACATGGCAGACTGATAACGTTTATGCTTGTGTGCACGTGTTGATTTGCAGCAGGTGATCTGTGTTCCTTCATGGAATAATAGGCTTTTAATTACCTGAATAATGTCGTTGAGATTATTATTGTTTAAGCATTCACACTATTATTTTCCTGTTTATATTCATCATTTCAACTTCTGTCCCTGTTACGTATGTTTTTCGGCACAATTCTCAGCCCCTCGGTTTTTAAGCTATTTCAGCAGTTCAGGTATCAAAACATTCAGCTTCTTCAGATGTTTCGATCTGTTTACAACCTGTTACTGCTCCTTTCATGTTTAGTTCTGGTTCAGCTTCTTTCAGCTTCCTTGTGCAAATGTAAACGTTTTCCAGCTACTTACAGCTGGTTTCAGCTGATTTTTTGGCTATTTTGTGATCTTTTCAGATTCTTTCTTCTAACTACAGAATGTTTGTACTCCTTCGAACTTCTTTCTGATAATTGCAGCTTGTTGCTCTGCTTTATTCTGCTAGTCTCAGTTTTTTGCAGTTATTTCAACTACTATGTAGCTGTTATAAGCAAATTTTAGCTTTAGCTAATTCCATGTTATTTTAGCTCATTTCAGCTCTTTCCACTCCCTTCTGGTATTTTAAGCTTCTTTCTGCCTTTTCAGTTTTCAGTTTTTTGTTCTGTTTTGTATATTTCAGCTGATTTTCCTCCTAATTGTTGCGCAAATTTCTGCTTATTTAAACTTAATTCAGCGAGTATGTGTTCTTTCTGCTTTCTTCTGCTAATTTAGGCTTGTTCTGTTTCAGCTACAGTTCAGCTGTTTTTCAACAAGTTCTTCTGCAATAAGCATTTTCACAGGGAATACAATTGATATAGTTTTAAATATGCTACCTTTCACTGAAAACAGGCAGCTTATCCTAAATTGTGTATGGGAGATCATCAATCCTCAAGATATAAAGTTGTTTCCTCTCCCATATTTCTCAAATAAGATTATAAGTAGTTTTTTTCTTCTACCTATTCTTTTTTAGGTTATGCCACCCCAAAGGCTTCCTGGATCTCCAGCAGTGAAAGAGAAGGGCTGATCCCTGTCCTCCTCCAGCTTCCCGCTGCTTTGCTCCCCATCTTTATCTAACCCACCGCCACCTCCTGCCCCATCCCATCCCATCATCGTATCCGCAGGCCCACAGTGGTTTTATTCCTGCCACACTGACTCCTGCAGGCCCAGCTCTCTGCAGAGGTCTAGACTTCTCCTGCTCGCTGCTCGCTTGGACTCATGGCTACAGGAGGTCATGTCCCTGAGATTGATGTGTTGATCAACCTGCAACAGGTAACAAGTCTGGAGGTTTGAATCTGTTATAATGAAACACGAACACATCTTGTTAGCGATGATAATCATTAGCATAATTGTTAGAATACAAGCGGCTGAAACATCTACAGCATGGATTTAGTCCCCGTCAGTCTCCTCGTGTGGATAGTTCACCCTCAGGTCTGTGGAACAGTGTTCTGCCCTGCATGGTTTTTCTTCTAGCTGTTCTCCAAATGAGTTCAATTGGCTTCTGCTCCCAGGGAGGAACAGCTCTGCCGACTAAGTAGGTGATTGGTCATTATGCACAGTGGTGAGCGAGTCATCTGCAGCATGCGTGGCATATTGTCACTTTGCGTTGAAGGATATAACAAGATGCATGCTTCAGATACAAAAGTAGACCCTTCAGTTTCCTACCAAAAAATTCCTGGATCTCTCTTTAAAAGACCCACATTGACCGCAATAAAAACCTCCTGTTCAGTGGCGGACTTAGACATTTTGGGGCCCCAGGCAAACCTTTGTAAAGGGGCCCTGTACCGGTCTGTCGTGGTGAAGAGAGCTGAGTCAAAAGGCAAAGCTCTCAATTTACCGATCGATCTACGTTCCCACCCTCATCTATGGTCATGAGCTTTGGGTTGTGACCGAAAGAACGAGATCTCGGATACAAGCGGCTGAAATGAGTTTTCTCCGCAGGGTGTCTGGACTCTCCCTTAGAGATAGGGTGAGAAGCTCGGTCATCCGGGAGGGACTCGGAGTAGAGCCGCTGCTTCTCCACATCGAGAGGAGCCAGTTGAGGTGGCTCGGGCATCTGGTTAGGATGCCTCCTGGACGCCTCCCTGGTGAGGTGTTCCGGGCATGTCCCACCGGGAGGAGACCCAGAGGAAGACCCAGGACACGCTGGAGGGACTATGTTTCTCGGCTGGCCTGGGAACGCCTTGGGATTCCCCCAGAGGAGCTGCTCCAAGTGGCTGGGGAGAGGGAAGTCTGGGCCTCCCTACTTAGGCTGCTACCCCCGCGACCCGACCCCGGATAAGCGGAAGAAAATGGATGGATGGATGTTTTATTATTGCAATAAAAGGCTCTAAATCAAGTCTTACACCAAAATTCAACAACACTAAATAAACACAAACAAATAGAGAGGGTAGATGTGAGCAATACAGTAGAAATATATTTTCCTAAATTATAAGATTTTCACAACTTTAATTCTTTTAACGTTATATTACATATTCTGTAACAGGGAACAGTTGTTAGATCAATGTGAAAAAGTGAGTGTGTGTAGTTGAGATGTGGTACTTTGAGATTAATTCACACACTGGCTCGATATGAACAGCAAGATGTCCAGGCATGAGACACTTTTTACAGCATTAAGTGATCATGAATTACCTTGATTATTCAGCTGGACTTCTATGAAAGTTGTCTTCTGTCTTGTTTCTGGTCTTTAATGATGCATGTTTAAAGACTGCATCTGAAAAAACAACAAATGTTAGTGTTGGAGGAAATAAAAGAAAAAATAAGACATTATTACATTTAACACATGTGAAGGCTCTCATTTATCCAAGTTTCCATAATTAAGACTGGAAGTTTTGACTTCTTTTTAAACCTTAAAACTTACACAGACTGTAAGACTACTGTAAACTAAATGACTCAAATAATGTCACAGATTTTTCCACCTGGATTATTGAGCATGCATCAGGGAATGTCACTTTTCATTTATATCAATTTTTACATTTTAGATAACATTTTAATTTAGCAATCCTAGCCTTTTGATTCTGTTGTTTTAAACTAACAGTGGCATTTCTGTCCAAAGCAAACCTGTCATTATTAAAAAACACATTTTTGCATTACTCTGAAAGCTATAAGTTGTGCTTTATAATGTATTTAATGGAGGGACTATGGACCAAATAACAAAACAATGATAGTCTGATGAAGTTTTAACAGTCAAATATTTTGTAAAATGGTTGAGCATTTTTTTTATAGATAACTGTGGAATATTTTAGATCTATTCTATTCAATGTAAAGTCCGAATAATTTAATAATACTGTATACTAAGCAAGCAGGGCAGAGAGCTAAAGTAGGTAAAATATATAATCCCCTCTCTCCTATTTAATTCAGAAGATTTAGGTCGAATATCTTTTAATATTTTGATACAGAAAGAAAACGTGAAAATAGTGGTTGTCTCAGCTGATTACTGTTAGGATTTCTTTTACCCAACCTACAAAATAATTTCTAAACCTCGTACCTCATCTTGCTGTAAATACTTTATCTTCATCTCTTGAGTCACTGCCTCGGCGCCATGGACCTTACCAAGCTCCGCCCACAGGGCCGCGTTTCATTGGCTAATACCCATAACACGTCACAGCGCAGCTTCCACGTGCGTGCCGGTCTCACAAAACAAACGCTACGGTAGCGTTTGTGAGACCGGCACCACATGCTACTTACATTGCTAGCTAGCATACGTGCAGATTTTTCTGCGTCAGGGCTGGAAAAATGCTCCTCCACCGTCAGTGGGGTATCTGTACAGGAGATGTCAGGTACCCTGACCGTATTTGTGGAAGTAAAATTCACCGTTTCCCTATATGTGAAACTGAATGCCTTGCTTGGATCAAAGCTTGTGCACGACCACAAAACTGAACAATTATTTCTTTCACCAGCAGAGAAGGGTTGACCTGCTTTTGAAACCTGCTAGTTAACAACACGCGGTCACGATGAGAGAAAGCCACAGTTCACTGAACGTCCTGGAAGTTGGGAAGAAACAGCTCTGCTAACTCCACATGAGCTAGCTAACACAACGAGCTCTACTGTCGATTTCACCTAAAACTGCACAAAATCGTGACACGAAGGCTGGATTTTAACTAACACACCGGACGGCTGAGCTCGTTAGCCCTCACAAAAGTCGCTGTCGGCGTGTTTAGCAGCTAAAGCAGCAACGGCTAACCAACCACTTAAGGAATGAATGGAGATTACAGTTAGCATTAGCTTTGCGACCAAGGCACACAAACTTTTGCCAACAATAGAAATCGCTGATTTCAAAAGTAACCCTCAAAACCATGAATGCCTGACTTACCCAGCCTTGCAGGACAATAGGCATCAGTGATCCTGTCCACAGCTGTAATAATGCTGAGCCTGAGCGTGTGAGGAGCTGATGTTTTCCCCATCAGACGGTAGCATTAGCGGTGACGCGCACGCTGTTTGGAGGCATCGCGTGGATCAAACAACTTGATAACGTCCACAAAAAAAAATACATGAACTTGTTGGTTCCCCTGTCCATTGTCATGGCTGATATTTTGTTGGAATCTGGCAGAAATGATACACTATTCGACTCAAAAATACCCTGCAGTCAGTCGACGCCATGTTTTCCATTGAAACCAAAGCTGCGCTTGGGAGACGGGCAGCCATCTTGGAGCTTAGGGGGCGTTTCTGGGCGGAGCTTGGTAAGGTCCATTGACTTCCTCCTGGATCCTGATGTCCGGTGTCCCATGCAATCTTCACAGAACACCGGCGGCGGTTCCGCCACACTTTTAAATGGGCCGCTGCCGCTCGCTCGTGACCGTCATTAGCAGTTGATGAAGTTTTAGAATTCGACCCATTAAAAAAGGTTGTCACTTTCGGTAGTGAAGAAACATACGTTATTGTTTTTTGACGCTTTTTACGTTTTTCAGCTCCGCTTTTCTGTCTCCTGTCTCCCGCTTCCTTCTCACACAAAACAGCAGCGAGCATACAGTACTTCCTGGATTAGTGGGTGACGTCATGACGCATGACGGAATAGTCCATTTTAGTAGGGGGGTACAGAACTCAACCGTTTTTTCTGTTGCGTTTTTAAAGATAGTTTTCATCGTAACTATAATTATTTTTATGTTAAACGTACATTAACAAGCAGGAGCAATGTTAAGGATGTAGGTGACGGCTGGGGTCCCTGCTTATTGGCGGCCCCTGCTCATTGGCGGCCCCTGCTCATTGGCGGCCCCAGGCCCCGGCCTCGTTCGCCTGAATGGTAGATCCGCCACTGCTCCTGTTCACACCCCAGGAGTTGATCAGTGCTCTTATCATTGTTTATTGGTGTATGCGTGTAGGGTTAGATTTGGAAGAAAACACCTTCTGATAGTTCAGGACAGCAACAGAACTGTCACCTGGTGCTGTTAGATTAATGTACTAGTGCGTCTCATCCCTGCATTTCCATCTTGAGATGTTATTGAATAAAACATGACTGAGCAGAACGTGCGCAAAGCTGATCAACGCTGGGCAACAATACAACATGCTGCTCTGAGCTACAACATACAACAAGTACTCATCCCTCTTGGTAATATTTCAATTATATTGTCCTACAACCTGGAATTTAATTGGATATTTAATTTGATTAAAGATAAATCATTCTCGGAAAATTCTCCAAATTGTGAATTTAAGACCCCATCCAGAGTTATGTATTTTCAAAGCAACTTTTTTCTTTATACACACTGCAAGTTTATACAAATGTTTTCACCCCAAACACAGAAAGTGACACAAATGCTGCAGTAGCTATGCCAGGCCTGTAGGTGGCGCTGTGGTTCTGCTAGGAAAACACACCAGAAACAGGATACAAGACGTGGAAGACGAGGACTAAAATGACGACTAAAATGACGAGAGCAAAAACTGAATCCTTCTTGTGGACCTTTGTGTCACATTAAGCCACTTGGAGACGAGTCAGTCTAAGTCCACGGACATAATGGACAATTTTAGTGTCCAGCAAGAGACAAAATGAAGAACTTTCCTCATAGTGTACGTAGGGTTCAGGATAAATTATTTATATAAAAACGACTTTTAACAGTTCTCATTTTGACCAGCTTTAAAGATATACTTGGTGTTATTGTTGATGTTTTCTCTGCAACCTTTGATTTAACATGGTTGTCAGTTCAATAAAAGTATTAACAAAACCACTACTGAGCTGCTGTATTAAAGACAATGTATTTGTTAATAGTCTTATCTGTTCATTAAATTATTACAAAGTATGATAGTTTTGCAAAGGAAGAAGCGGGTAAAGATGGATGGATGATAGTTTTGCTGTAGTTGACCAACTGGTGTCTGCAACACACTATCAGGATACCCTGATGCATGCTCAAGGTGCATGCTCAGGGTCTGTGTTTTTTGTTTATTTGTAGTTTTTTTGTGTTATTCTTGAGTTCTTTTGTTTATTCTTGATTACAGTTCAATTCATTTCAGTTTATTTATATAGCAGCAAGTCACAAGAGAAGTTATCTCAGGGTACTGAATAGAAACATTCACATACAGTACATTATTATTATATTATATGTTCCTGTTTTTGATTTTGTACATCTACCTTGTGGTGTTTTGCTAGTTTTGATACTTTGCATTTCACTTTCTATTTCTCTCCTACGTTTTTTTTCTGTTGTTTGTTGTTTAAGGAAATTCTACCATTGCTGTTCATCATTCTTTAGTTTGTAGCAGGTCGCTTTTGTAAATGAGCCCTCAAGGCTCAATGAGATTTACCTGACTAAATAAAGGTTGAATGAATGAATTATAAATGCCAATTAGTAAAGCTATCTATCTAAGGGATAAAGAACTAATGAACAGAACAACAAACACCTTGTAAGAAAACAGGGAACCTGTGAGAGTGGGCAGAACAGGAACAGAAACGAGAAACAGTAAACCAAACACTGGAAACACAGGTCAGTGAAAATTAGCACAAGAATCACAAAACCGTTCAAGAAAAACACAAAAGTCTGCAAATAAAAAATAAAAAACAGATCCTGATAGTATCCCCCTTCCGAGGGTCGTCAGTAAAAAGAAACAACAAAAACATGAACTCAGGAGAGTGTCATCCACTCAAAAAAAAAAAAATCAAACCCTTAACAAAACCATCAAGGTATGAGGTCTGGGAGCACGAAACTGTTCAAAGAGCACAAGTCCTGCTTAGCTTCTGGATTCCAACCACCACAAGTGATTGTGATACACACATCGTCATGTTATCTGTCATTATTGGCATTGTAGGATAATGCCGGGTACCCACCGGACTTGTCAGAACGCTCCTGCCGCCCCCTTTTGGCCGCTTGTCACGTTCCCACAAAGCCACTGAAGACGAGTCTGATGACGCGCACTAGGGGGAGACAAAGGAGGGGGTCTAGCTCGTTTTCCGGGTGGAGTTGTTTGTTTCATGCTGCTGGCAGATAAAATCAGCAGCACGTGAGCCTTGGAGTGGGTTTTCTACGAGCCGAACTGCAGCTCCGACAGTCTTTGTTGAGATTAAAATGTTTTTTTATGTTTGGGGTGATCTTACGCTGGAGCGGACAGCAGCAACTGTAAAAATTCCAAGTTTCTTACCGGAGTCTGGTTCCAATTCATGGAGGCTCGATGGGGTAAGTTTAAAAAGTCCAAAAAAAGTCCCGTTGTCGTTGTGTAATCACATAGCAGAGGCTCTCCCGATTGTTTGTTGGACGCGTCGAGCAACGTCGAGCCGCAAAATATCAACTTTTCGATCCGACGCTGCTCAACGCGTAGGTTGCTTCGGACGCGCGCGTGCGCGGAGAGGAACTGCCGCGTGCCGCCGCGCCGCTTCAAACACTCAAAACGCGCCGCTTCACGATACGCCGCGCCTCGACGCCTCTCCACATAGACTTTCAATGTAAACCGGCCGCTTCCGCCGCCCGACACGGGTCCAGTGGGTACCCGGCATAAGTAGCAGATGAGACTATGACATCATTTTTAAAAAGGTTGTGTTTAGGCTGTCCACATGAGAACACAGTGGTGGTGTTAAAGGATTTTCTCCCTGTGGAACCTGACTTCAAAAAACATCCTGTAGGGGGTTCCCAAACCTGCACTGAGCTGGGAGATGGGAGGGTCTGCCCATAGGACCAGTAGAAGCTGCATGGAAGAGTGGACAACAAAGATATGATGTTTCAGTTCTTGTGATGTTCTTAAATAACCTAAATGAAGAACTTCAGATATGTTTTAGGCCTGACTCTGAATTGTTGTATCGCTTACCATCCTGCTGCTCAGACGGTGGTCTACCACCTGGACCGGGGGGGGGCACCGACCTTCTGTGTGGCTTCACTCCAACTGACTTCAAAAGCTCACGTGAAAGAGTTTATTTATTTAATTATTTGTTTTCTGTGCAGACACAAAGCTGGAGCAGGGTAATAAAACAGGCTTAGGAGAAGTCTAAAACGATAAACTGTATTTCATCACATCGGCTCCAATAAACTCAGGGTGTTACACAGAAGAACAGCAGTTACAGAGCAA
>JBBPBX010075523.1:2669-17323 GCA_038048925.1 Garcialebias charrua | reverse complement strand
AGACTTCTGTGCAGCCTTCACCACTCTCTGTAGAGCTTTCCTCTCTGCAACTGTGCAGCCTCCATGCCACACGTTGATGCTGGAGCACAGGATGCTCTCCACTGCACACCTGTAGAAGGAGGTGAGGACTGGGCTGCTCAGACCAGCTCGTCTCAGCCGTCTGAGGAAGTAGAGTCTCTGATGACCTTTCTTGATCAGGCTGGTGGTGTTGTTGCTCCAGCTGAGGTTATCATTCAAGTGTACACCCAAGTATTTGTAGCTGGAGACCACTTCCACTGCAGATCCACTTATGTTCAGTGGGGTGTGGGTGTGTATGTTCCTTCTGAAGTCCACAATCATCTCCTTTGTCTTCTTCACATTCATGTGAAGGTTATTCTCTTTGCACCAGCTCTCCAGGTGTTCCACCTCCTGTCTGTAGCTGGACTCATCATTGTTTGTGATGCATCCCACCACCGCTGTATCATCTGCAAACTTAACAATATGACAGCCTGGATGTGTGGCTGTACAATCATATGTGAGCAGAGTGAACAGAAGAGGGCTCAGCACACATCCTTGAGGAGAGCCAGTGCTGAGGGTAATGGTGGAGGAGGAGAAGTTGTGGATCTTCACGGACTGTGGTCTGTTTGTTAAGAAGTCTAAGACCCAGTTACAAACGGAGGGGCTTAGTCCAAGTGTGGATAGTTTGTCTATCAGAGTTTGGGGGATCATGGTGTTGAAGGCAGATGTGAAGTCCACAAAGAGCATGCGCACGTATGAGTCCTTCTGATCCAGGTGGGTGAGAGCAGTGTGGACCACAGAGGAGATGTCTGTTGATCGGTTCTCGTGGTATGCATACTGATGAGGATCCTCGTTGATGTTGACGGTTGTCTTGATGTGGGACATGACCAGTTTCTCAAAACATTTAGCGACTATCGGGGTGAGAGCCACCGGTCTATAGTCATTCAGACCAGTCACTGTGGAGCTCTTTGGGACTGGGATGATGGTGGCGGTCTTCAGGCAGGTGGGAACTGACTCCAGTGCAAGTGAGGTGGTGAAGATGTCAGCCAGCACCTCACAGAGCTGGTCCGCACATTCCTTCAGAACTTTCCCTGGGATGTTGTCTGGTCCGGTTGCTTTATGAGGGTTGATCCTTCTGAGACTGCCTCTCACTTCTGCTGCGGTCACTCTGAGATGCTCTTCATCTGGTGATGAGGTGAGTCTGGTGCTAGCTGGTCTGTTTGGGTCTTCAAAACGTGCATAAAACTTATTGAGGGCATCAGGCAGAGATGGGTCCTTGGGGCATTGTTTGCTCTTGCCTTTGTAATCTGTTATGCATTTGATGCCCTTCCACATGCTCCGTGGGTCTTGTGAGGTGAACTGTCCCTCAATCCTTATGTCCGCTCGTTGCATGCAGTGCTTTTGGGAGCGATCTATGCTTCAGTCCAGACACACACAAAGTTCACTGAGTGTCTCCAGTTAATTTATCCGTATGAGGCAACCTCTGACCAGCCAGCCAGCTCCCAGCCGCAGATGGTCTCTTTGCCAGCGGTCTGCTCGTTGCAGCTCCCAGCCAGCTCCCAGCCGCAGATGGTCTCTTCGCCGGCGGTCTGCTCGTTTTCCGTCTGCCGGCTGCTCGTTGGGAGCGATCGCTAATATGCTAAAAATTGAACTAAAACGTAAAAATAACAATTATACTTTATTTATAAAGCCATTTAAAACAACCACAGCTGCAACAAAGTGCTGTACACATGAAATTAAGAACATTTAAACAAAAGATGAGATGAAATCAGGAAAAACAACCGTCACGTCTATTATACTGAAGTGGGTTGAGCCTAACCAGGGGTTGCTAGGTGAGGGGCTGGACTCAGGTTTGAGGTGGGTTGTGGCTGTGGTTTGTGACATCACAAACCGCAGGATTTGAAAACTTTGTGTTTCTATCAAAAATAAATAAATATACTTAGAGTAAATAAACCACTGAGTGCATTTTTTGGCACTAGGATTGTTTTTTTATGAAGTACATAACCAAAGTTGAGTAAAAAAATGTTAAAAAGTGAATTTTGCATGTGTGGTCCCCTTTAACAACTGCCCTGATGTGGTTTTCTCATTATAGTCCTACATCGATCTTGACCCCAGGTTTGCAACAATAGGTCTGATGTATTGAGCCAAGGAACCAACATTGTCATTGGGAGTCTCAGTGGAGCTTCCAAAAACCATCACCTCAGTCTTCCCCTCATTAAACTTTAAGAAGTTTACAGCCATCCAGGCTTTGATGTCCTCCAGACATGAAAACAGAGAGTTGGAGTCCTTTTTCTGAAGCGGGACATAAATCTGCATATCATCTGCATAACAATGAAAGGAAATCCCATATTTTCTAAGAATGGAGCCAAGAGGAAGCAGGTACAGCGTGAAGAGGAGAGGGCTTAAGACTGAACCCTGAGGAACCCCACACAGAAGAGGAGCAGAGGAGGACACGTGGTCACCAAGGCGGACACAGAAAGTATGCTCGGCTAAGTAGGACCTAAACCAGTCACATACATACATACTACATACATACATACATGCTACATACATACATACATGCTATATACATGCTACAAACATACACACATGCTAAATACATACATGCTGATAGAAGGTCGAAGGTTCAAATCCCGGTCCGGGGGCCTTTCTGGGTGGAGTTTGCATGTTCTCTCCGTGCATGCGTGGGTTTTCTCCGGGTGCTCCGGTTTCCTCCCACAGTCCAAAAACATGCATGTTAGGCTGATTGATAACTCTAAATTGACCCTGGGTGTGAGTGAAACAGGTCCCTCTTGTAAATGAGTCCCCGTGGCTCAACGAGGATAGCCTGTATGAATAAAGGTTGAATGAATGAATGAATGCTACATATATACAGGCTATATACATACATGCTACATACATACATACACATATGCTACATACACACATACTACATACCTGCTACATACATACATGTTGCATACATACAAGCTATACACACACATGCTACATACATACACACATGCTACTTACACACATACTACATACATGCTACATACATACAGAATACGTATACACTACATACATACAGAATACATACATACATATTACATACACAGATGTGGGAACGGACCGCTTGAGAGCGTTAAAGCGCTAATCCACTTACAACGGACCTAAATTATTTGTCAGCGTTTTTGTGGTTTGACTAACTTTTATAATTCATAAGCGGATTTGTGCTATTTTTATTTAAAATGCAGTACCGCTAATAACTAATTATCTATCAGTAAAAACGAATTATTTACAGGCTCTTATGCTGGCTCCGTAGCTGCTTGTTTCACCTTTTTCCCCCTTGCTCCCTCACCGTAAAGAGCAGAGAGGAGGGAGGGTTGGAGGGGGAGCAGAGGGAGAACAGACTCGGATCTACCATGTAGGCAAATGATGCAGTTGCTTGGGGCCCCAAATCAGCAAGAGCTCCGGCCCCGCCCCGCCCCGGCCAGTCACCTACATCACTAACATTGCTGCTGCTTGTTAATGTACATTTAACATAAAAATAATTATAGCTACGATGAAAACGAATCATTAAAAACGCAATACAAAAACCGGTCGATTTCTGTATCCCCCTACTAAAAAATGGACTATTCCATCTTGACATCTTCCGGGTCAGAGGTGAACTCGGGTGCTAACGTTTATGGCTAGCTGTTTGCGCTCGGTCTATTCATAAATCCGCAGAGAACCCCGCTGTTTCAAGCCAAATTAATGCGGCCGGAGGATTGTATTGTGTGTTTTGTGTCCACCACTCGACGGTGAGTCGTTTGTTTTATGCATTTGGGTTCCTTTTATGTAGAAATGCGGTGGCGACACGCCCGTGTATTTGAGATTTAAAAGTGGTCTTTAGGGATTAAAAGATCATTCTCATTTTGTTAATTTTGTGGCCGAATAGAATATATGTACGTAAAGTATTAAATAAATCCTTTGATTTTTGTAATTTCATCCTTTTAGGATCATTTTAGTTACTTTTCATTAAATCTGTTGACTGCCTATAGAATTTTGGAATTGGTTTAATTTATTTTTCGGTTGCGCAACAAAAAAGAAATTACTATTTGTTTTTTGAAACAATATTGAAGTAAATTAAGCTTAATTGACTCTTATATGAATTAAACTTGGATACAACTTGGAAGTGCACTTTAAAACTTGATCTCTAACTTTAATTTTACCTGTACTGTTGATGTGGTCTTTGAATTGAAGTTATAATAAATTAATAATGTAATAAACTTTATTTGTATAGCACCTTCCTGCAATGCCTTGCATTGACCAAGGTGCTTAACAGATATAGGATAATCTAAAAAAATAAATACAAAGTATGTGCATGTGTAATGAAGAATATAATTTGTACGTGCAGCTGTTAATACATGTAAAGTTTTTTTTTATGTTTGTTGCTCTTTTTGCCAACTGTGATGTTTCTTCTGTCCAGGACTGTAAATATCCAGGTGGGTCAGGAGGAGTTAATGGGAAGCTGCTGCTGTGACGTAAGAGGTAGGATAAAGGTGTATAACAGTTCATGCACCGCTAGTTGGCAGTCTAGTGCAAATATTGCATAACTTGTTGGCTAGCAATTGTTGAATTTAATTAGCGGTTTAGAATTTAGCTTCCCCTAATTTTCATAAGACATTAGTGCTTTTGAAATTGCGGACCTAAATAAATTAATTAGTGCTTTAGAAATAGCGGAACTAATTTTTGGATTAGCGCTGCCCAGCACTGTACATACATACATGCTACATACATACATGCTACATACATACATGCTACATACATGCATGCTACATACATACATACTACATACATGCTACATACATACATGTTACATACATAACGCATATATGCAATGCTTTAAAGAAATTTCTTCAAATGAACACTCGTTTGGCCTAAGGATGAGCTTCTTAGATTTTAGTGGTTAAGGTTAGGATCACATAGCCAATCATTCTGTTCTCTTTATATTCCAGGATATTGAATCCAGAGAGACTGAGGCAGACATTGCGGAGAAGACCATGGGCATCTACAATGTCCGAGCAGAGGGCCGTGGTCCTGATGGTCCAGGTAATGGACGCTTTGCTGATATTGGTGTTGTGCTGGAAGGTGTGGAAGTCCTCCATAACCTACAGAGTGACAGCCATGTGTGCGTGATGCTTTATGGACTGATCTATGCACTCAACTTGAGCTATCTAAAAAGCCTGATGCGTACATTCGAGGTGTACCAGAAAATCCTGGTGAACCTGGACTCAACCAAGCTGTCACCAAAAGTACAGGCACTGAAACTCAAATTGTTCCAGTGATTTTGCTGGCAATAATGCACTTACACAGCTACCTGATTTTTTTGTCAGTTTCCCAGTCATACAGACTGTTTGTTTAAATAATCCCTTATAGTTCTTGAAGGGTGTGTCAGGAAAATACCTGTTTGATGTTGTTGTTGTTTTTTCTTTTGATGTTGAAGCATTTAACAGGAAGTGATGTGTGAATGTGGCTGTGTAGGAGAGTTCATATGTGAGTTCATAGATTGTTAGTTTCTAAAATGTTTTAGCGGGACATATTGTACCATCTAGACTAACACAAAATTTTCACATTGGAAAAAGATGAATATATTGTGTTGAAGAAATGTGATTGAAACACATTTTGATTAAATGATTTGAGCTTATGGAATACTTTAATCTGACACAATTTTCTCCCTTTATTCCAACACTATTTAATAACTTTCACTTAAATACTACTTTTTAATTAAAAACTACACATTATCTTCATTTTAAATGTTAGTATTATATTCAAGTGTCAAAAACTAAATTTTACAAATGGTCTCCTAAACTGCATTGTTCTCTTCCAAGATGGTTGTCAGTAACCCTTAATCTTTAAGAACAAAATGACTATTTTCACTTACTTAATAATTAACTTTCTTAAAGGTCAAAGGCCACAATCTTTGAAAAACACAAAAATTCATCTCAAGAAGGTCCGTATTGTCTAGATAAGATGAAAATTTTACAACGGTTAACAATTCAGTGCAGCTGTTGGTCTGACTTAAAAATGCAGAAATGTTACAATTAACATTTAAACAATTACTAGGATGGTAACACTATCTTTTCTAAACATAAACAACATTACCCATTTTACCTCTTAATAAAAATTAGCAGTTGCATTTCAAAACCTTTATTTATGAACCAGAAACTATACACACTCACAGAAATATTTAACCCTAATTTTTAAGATTTATGTAATTTTATTAATAACAAATTCCCATTTACTTTTTTAGACAATTTTAACACAAACCTATTAAATAAACCTTACGTTATGCATATTCATTCATGTAATAAAGCCTATTTATTTTAAATGCATAATCCTCAGGTTTATGTATTCAGAATTAATAAAATATAATTACTCTAAATGAATAATATTGAGTGTATTTATTTCAAATACATAAAGTATATTGTTTTAATTTGCATAATAATCAGGTTACTCAAAATAAATACATATATTTATTTGAATTACATGTCATTTATGCATATGTAATAAACTAAATTAATCAAAATGCATTACATTTATGCAATTCCTTTCCATTCAGTACCAACAATCTTAATGATGCAATCAGATCTTTTTCATTCAACATCTTTATTAAACATTAAAAACTCACATTAACGACTCAAAATTACAATATCAAAATTAAAGTATCACTTCTGTATATTCACAAGACCATAGGTCCCATTTTGGCCATACTTTTACTTAAATATTAGAAGGGAAAAAAAAGACTTCACCTGAGTGGATTTGGTAGAAACTGAAGCACTTTTTAGAACAAATCTTTGTAACACTTAACTAGACTGAATCTGGAAACAATTCAAGAAAAAAATCTGGTTTGAGCTAGAACTTAATTGTTTAAGGTGCTGCCAAAGCAAAATGTATGTGTGCAACCAATTTCCAACATTTTATTACGTTAAACCTACAAGTTCTTTCTTTCAGTGACTTATCACGTTTTTACTACATAATATCACGTTTTTACTACATAATATCACATTTTACTACAGTTTACATTTTATATTTAACATTTTACTTAGTTGAAGACCCAGAGGAGGGAAGCGTGTCAGGAGACAGAGGGAGAGAAGGAAAGTGAAGAATGTAGGACTGAGGGTTGCAACTCTAAATGTGGGGACAATGACAGGCAAAGGTAGAGAGCTGGCTGACATGATGCAGAGAAGAAAGGTAGATGTTTTATGTGTCCAAGAGACCAAGTGGAAGGGCAGCAAGGCTCGCAGTATTGGAGCAGGGTTCAAACTGTTTTACCATGGTGTGGATAGAAAGAGAAATGGAGTAGGGGTGGTCCTGAAGGAGGAGTTGGCAAAGAATGTAGTAGAGGTGAAGAGAGTGTCAGATAGGGTGATGTGTCTAAAGGTAGAAGTAGAAGGTCTGATGCTAAACATAGTAAGTGGTTATGCTCCACAGGTTGGATGTGATGGGGAGGAGAAAGATAAATTTTGGAAAGATTTGGATGAAGTGATAGAGAGTATTCCCAGGGAGGAAAGAGTGGTGATTGGAGCAGACCTGAATGGACATGTTGGTGAAGGAAACAGAGGGGATGAGGAAGTGATGGGTAGGTTTGGTGTCAAGGAAAGAAACCAGGAAGGACAGATGGTGGTGGATTTTGCCAAGAGAATGGAAATGGCTATAGTCAATACCTATTTCCAAAAGAGGGAGGAACATAGAGTGACCTATAAGAGTGGAGGAAGGAGTACACAGGTCGACTACATTCTGTGTAGAAGAGGAAACCTGAGAGAGATTGGAGACTGTAAGGTTGTAGCAGGGGAGAGCGTGGCCAGACAGCATCGGATGGTTGTGTGTAGAATGACTGTTGTTGCGAAGAAGAGAAAAAGAGTAAAATCAGAGAAGAAGACCAAATGGTGGAAGCTAAAGAAGGAAGAATGTTGTGAGAAATTCAGAGACGAGCTGTTAAAGGCTCTGGGTGGTAAGAAAGAGCTTCCAAGTGACTGGGCTACTACAGCAACAGTAATTAGAGAGACAGGTAGGAAGGTACTTGGTGTGTCATCTGGACAGAGAATGGAGATAAGGAAACCTGGTGGTGGAATAGTGAAGTGCAGGACGCCATTCAAAGAAAGAGATTAGCCAAGAAGAAATATGACTGTGAGAGGACTGAAGAGAGGAGACAGGAATATAAGGAGATGGGACATAGAGCAAAGAGGGAAGTAGCTAAGGCAAAGCAGAGGGCGTACAATGAGTTGTATGGGAGACTGGACACTAAAGAGGGCGAGAAGGACTTGTACCGATTGGCAAGACAGAGGGATCAGGCTGGAAAGGATGTGCAGCAGGTTAGGCTTATTAAAGATGGGAATGGGAATGTTCTAACAAGTGAGGAGAGTGTGATGGGAAGATGGAAGGATTACTTTGAGGAGCTAATGAATGAAGAGAATGAAAGAGAAAGAAGAGTGGAGGTCATAGAAACTGTGGACCAGGAAGTGGGAAAGATTAGTGAGGGTGAAGTCCGGAAAGCTCTGAAAAGAATGAAGAAGGGGAAGGCAGTAGGACCTGATGACATACCAGTGGAGGTTTGGAAATGTCTTGGAGAGATGGCAGTGAGGTTTTTGACTCAAATATTTAATGGAATATTTGAGGGTGAGAAAATGCCTGAAGAATGGAGAAGAAGTGTGCTGGTTCCCATTTTTAAGAACAAGGGTGATGTACAGAGTTGTAGCAACTACAGGGGAATTAAGTTGATGAGCCACACGATGAAGATCTGGGAGAGAGTTGTGGAAGGAAGGCTTAGACAAGAGGTGACTATCTGTGAGCAGCAGTATGGTTTCATGCCAAGAAAGAGCACCACAGATGCCATCTTTGCTTTGAGGATGTTGATAGAGAAGTACAGAGAGGGTCAGAAAGAACTCCATTGTGTGTTTGTGGATTTAGAAAAAGCATATGACAGGGTGCCAAGAGAGGAGGTGTGGTATTGCATGAGGAAATCTGGAGTGGCAGAAAAGTATGTTAGACTGGTACAGGACATGTATGAAGACAGCAGGACAGTGGTGAGATGTGCTGTAGGAGTGACAGATAGCTTCAAGGTGGAGGTGGGAGTGCATCAAGGATCGGCTCTGAGCCCCTTCTTGTTTGCTCTGGTGATGGACCGACTAACAGATGAGGTCAGGCAGGAATCCCCATGGACTATGATGTTTGCAGATGACATTGTGATCTGTGGTGAGAACAGGGAACAAGTGGAAGAGAATTTTAATTTAATTTAATTAAACATTAAACATTTAGTTTAATTAAACATTTTTAATTGTACAGAATTTGTAATTGTTTTTTTTTTTTTCATGAAGGCTACATTGACAAGTTGATGGGGCTGCTGTTCGATGATGTTGTGGAAGACCCTCTGCAGTACCAGAAGAAACAGGTTAAAGTACCTCCAACATTATGTGTGGATTTTCTGAAACCAGACAAGAAGGAGGCAGTGAGCAGACACAGGTCACGATTTTTCTATGAAACATGAGAGAAATGCATCATAATTTTTAGAATAACTACATAGCTTACCATTTTCTGCATAACACTAAATTAAACATATCAGTACCGGTACTCAATTACATACAAAATAACTACTGAAATGTATTTCTTTTTAAATTCAAGGTATACTACTATAATGTCGTAAAAATAAGACATAACAAAGGATTGTTAAAAAGGTTTGTTTTGACTGCTTGAAATACATGTCACACATTTGGCACTTCACATCTGGTTCTGAGAACTTCTTTTAGAATAGGATACCATTTATGTAAAATTACTCTGTACTTGTGTTAAATTGTTATTTGTTTTCTTCTAACCCTGTGCGGACTGGGCACTTGCAGTTCATGACAAAATATTGTCAGCCATGACATGATTTTTTAAAAATTGATTATGATGATTATGCACTGTGTTTCTTTTGTTTTACAACATTTAATATTGGCACACTTGAAACAATTATAATTTATATTAAATTTACACATGACTTTGTAAAAATTGCAGAGATGTAAACATGTTTATTAAATGTTTGTTACACCATGCATCTGAGAGAAATGCAATTTCAATCCTGTGTATGTTCTGTACATATTGCAGTTTGGACAATAAAGTTGACTTTGAATTTTGGCTTTGATGTATGATTTGGAAATGTATTTATCAATACAGAGGTCTAGTGTTGACAGAACAAGGAGCTTCATAATTGATTACCGGTATGTTGACTATGAGCTGGTAGAGTAATGCATACCCATAATTCACATCACAGGAGAAATGCTTTTAAGACAAAATGCACAGTGTATTCAAGACCAGGTTTATTGGTGTGTTTAATATATAGTATATTTATTAGGGCTTTAGAAAGTACTAAATAATTCATAATTATACCCTTGGCGTCTCCTACAACACACGTTTTCTACAGGTGAGAGGAAGCTGCAGTGACCACAGGTGCACCTTTTGAAAGTTTTTATTTATTGCTTTACAATTTGGATTGAGATAGTTGAAAATTATTTTAAAAAAGATTTGTTACTGCTTGAACATTAGCCTATGTTGCTAATATAAATTTACCATTCAGATGCTGAACCTGTAAGGTCCATTGCCTCAGCACCACCAGATTCTTCCACAAGAGCGTCAGGGCCTGAAGCCAGGGGCTCAAATTGATAAGGCTCAGGGCCTATGGCACTCTGCTCCAAGTCTCCCTCAGTTTCTGGTGATGGAGGTGGAGAAAAGTCCTCTACCTCCTCCTCTTCTGGTGAGGAAGGTGAGGAAAGTGGAGAAAAGTCCTCGACCTCCTCCACCTCGCTGACAAAACTAGAGGTGTCGCTGTGTTCACTGTCAATGTTGCATATATTATGCTAATGCTAGCTGCATGTCACGGTCCTGGCCACACCCACCTACTCGCTCTAACCCCACCTCCTCCCCTCCTTTAGGCGGTGCCTCCACAGTCTATCGGAACACCCATTTTGGTGAAGTTTTTGAATTTGAACTTGGGGAGGAGTTAAAGACCCAGAGCCCGTTTAGTTTCACTTCAAGTACTTGGGGTCCACTGTCCAGGAAAATGGGGAATGTGGTAAAGAGGTGAAGAAGAGAGTCCAGGCAGGATGGAGCGGATGGAGAAAAGTTTCAGGAGTGATTTGTGACAAAAAGGTGTCAGCAAAGGTCAAAGGAAAAGTTTACAAGACAGTGGTGAGACCAGCTATGTTGTATGGTCTGGAGACAGTGTCATTGACAAAAAGACAGGAGAAAGAACTGGAAGTAGCAGAAATGAAGATGCTGAGGTTCTCCTTAGGAGTGACAAGGATGGATAAGATCAGGAATGAGATCATCAGAGGTACAGCACATGTTGAACAACTGGGAGATAAAGTTAGGGAGGCCAGACTGAGATGGTTTGGACATGTCCAGAGGAGGGACAGTGGGTATATTGGTAGAAGGATGTTAGAAATGCAGCTGCCAGGAAAAAGACAAAGAGGGAGACCAAAGAGGAGATATATGGATGCAGTTAGAGAGGACATGAAGGTAGTTGGAGTGAGGACAGAGGATGCAGAGGACAGAGTGAGGTGGAGGAGGATGACTCGCTGTGGCGACCCCTGAAAAGGGAAAAGCCGAAAGAAGAAGAAGAAGATCACATTTTACTACATACTTATCACGTTTGTACAATATAATTTCAAAAATTATTATTTCATGGATGACAGCAATACCCTTCCGTAGAAGCGAAACGTCTTCTTGTAACAAATAAAGTCCAGCTGTTTCTGTATTGAACGCCTTTTTTGATTTTATCATGTCCTGGATGACTGAGAATCTTCACCAGCATATCTTAGATCTTATTACTGTTTTTCTTTTACACACATTTTATACTTTTGCTGGATGTATCTGGGACCCCGTACACAATTTCATTCTGTCACATGTACCACATGTGGTGTGAATGACAAATAAAGAACCTTGAATCCTTCAATCCTTGAAAAATAATTTTAATTAGATGAAGAGGGAGCTGAGCTGCAAGGTGGCACTCACTATTTACAATTTGGTCTACCTACCTACCAACATCTACGGTCAAAAAAATTGGGTAATTGAGATCGTAAATACAAGTGATCAAAATGAGTTTTCTCCACAGATTACTGTAGATGGACTGTCCTTTAGAGATGTAGGGTGAGAAGTTCCGTTACCTGGAAGAGACTTTGAGTAGAGTTGCTGTTCCTCCACATTAAGAGGAGTCCGCTGAGATGAAATGAACATCTGGTAAGAATGCCCCCTGCATGGACGCCTTCCTAGGGAAGTTTTCTAGGCATGTACAACAGAAAGGTGACCCCAGGGAAGACCGAGGACATGCTGGAGAGACTACTGTCTCTTGGCTGATCTAGGAACACCTTGGAGTCCTCTCAGAAGAGATGGAATAGGTGGCTGTGGAAAGAGATGTCTGGGCCTACCAGCTCACTGTTGCCCCTGTGACTTAACTCCAGAAAAAAACAGAAGATGATGGATGGATGGATGGATGGATGGATGATGGATGGATAGATGGATGATGGACTATTAATATTTTACCTGGTGTAAATAACTTTTTGAATTATCTCGCAGTTATCCACTGTCAAACAGAGCTCAGACCAATGTGAATTGATTTTTCATTAAAACACAATTCTCCAAGATTTCACAACAGTTTATACCTCTACAGTTTTAAAAACCTTTACATTACAGTTAATGTTGGATTACACAATGTTTTTAATCTAATTCAACAATTACAATTGTATTTGTGAACGCAAACAGTGGCAGCAGGAGCTATTTTTTGTTGTTTTCAGAATATGCATGTTTAAAAGAAACACATGTATGATATTATTCATGACCTTTCCACAGAATCCCACTTCAAATGATTTGCTCTATAATATGCTAAGTTTTAGGAAATGTGTCTATAAATACAGTAGTGGCATCAGACAGTGGGAGGTAAGTTTTGTCCTGTGCGCTAATGGGAACTGCTGTAGACATAACCATGGAAACAGTTAGTCATGTTGCATTTTTAATATCCAGTGTGCTCTCATTTTTCTGTTAATTTGTGCATGTTTCATTTGGATGCATATTGTTGTAGAAGATAACTTACAGACATTACAAACACAAGACAAACAGTCTCTATAAATCTCAACAAATAAGAAACAGCCTCAGCTCTAATTTGTTCCTCTTCAGCTGTTACAGCAACTTTAATACGTGCTGTAGTAGACACTTTTTTCCCCCAGCAAAGAACCTATGACGGAATAAATGTATAAAATAGAAGACAAATGGAAACTATTTGAACAAAAATAGGAGTCTTGAGCACGGTGCATTTTAAAGTCAGTAACACTGAAAAATATCTGCTGGTCAAACTATTTAAAATGTGAAGCTTACACACTGTTTTTGCATTTTAGCTCAGTTATCAATCATGTTCTAAATACTAACATTGTTTAATGCACACATGTTGTGTGTTGTTATTCATGAGGCTGTATTTACCTCATTTTTAAGCTTTACTAATATGTAAAACCTTGGAACCAACAAAGGGTAGTATTGCATTTTACTCTGTCTATACCTTGCAGCGATTCAAAACCAACAATGGCCTGACATGAATCCAACAGCTGCTTTGCAAAGACAATCTCGCCATCTTTTCTTTGGTGTTGAATGGCTTTGATTGCACAGGTCTTCACAAAGTCATTGTAGATGTTGGCGTTTCAGAGAGTAAATCATCTGAACTCTTTCCATCTTAGCTTTGACTGAAACACACCATTGTCTTCTTCGTCTCTTTTCATGCTCGTAGTGTAATTTCCTGTAAATGACTTCATCCCTGGATAGCACCTGGAAGGGACTCTGCATTTTCTATAATAACCGGTGACCCTGGGACATGAAAACAAGGAGGGGTGGCGATCCAAAAGTGTGAAAACAGAGAACTGAGCCTGGAGTCAGCAGCCGGATTTATATTTTCATTGCACACAAACTGCCACACATTAACACGTATCTTCATACAGTTTGTATGCACAGGGTGATAAACATGTTACCTCCCCCTCAGTGCAAAGATAGAAAGGCTGTGTGTGGCCTTCTCTACCATTTATCAGCTACAGCTTGTGTGGGCTGTCTCCCCTTCTAGTCTTCTTTTCTGTCATTGTGTCTCCGGTTATACCATTTTTGTCATTATTTCCTCCATGTGTTTCTTTTTTCCTCAGGATATACTTATTTTAATGAATAATATTTCCATTGATTTTATTTTTTGTAAATTATTCTGTCATCCTAATTTTCCTTGTCTTAGAAGAAATATTTTCAGTCTTTAATCTTTCTATCTGTTAATGTTTTTCTCCTGTGCAAAGGAAAGGAAATGCAAATGTAATCAATAATAATAATAATTCCCCAAATCGTGATGGATAACACTCAGAGGAGGTGTCAAACAAACGTTTGTACGTGTAACACACTGAGAATGTTTTATTCTAAATATGTTTCAGATACAAACACAACGGACAAATGAAGTTCTACACCTCCATCCATCCATCCATTCACCCCTGGGTACAACAGCCTTAGCAGAAATCCCCAGACGTCCTCTCCCCTCGCATCTTGTATTTTCCAGGTTGACAACAAAGCGTTTGAAGTCCATACAGGAATATATATTTTTTGCAAAATAATATTTTAATTTTTTTCCAACAATGTTCAGCTAGGAC
>JBBPBX010075522.1:0-17323 GCA_038048925.1 Garcialebias charrua | reverse complement strand
TGCGCTCTCAGGACATGATCACCTGCAGTGTTCCGTCAGTGAGGACTGAACTTGGAAAAAGGGCTTTCTCCTACTCTGCTCCTGCTTCCTGGAATATCTTACAAAAAGATTTGAAGCTCTCGGCCCTGACCTCCCTAAATGGTTTTAAGAATCTTTTGGAATCCTGGCAAAAACCATTGCAGATATGTTCTTGTTTTTGATTTTGTACATCTACCTTGTGGTGTTTTGCTAGTTTTGATACTTTGCATTTCACTTTCTATTTCTCTCCTATGTTTTTTTTTTCTGTTGTTTGTTGTTTAAGGAAATTCTACCATTGCTGTTCATCATTCTTTAGTTTGTAGCAGGTCGCTTTTGTAAATGAGCCCTCGAGGCTCAATGAGATTTACCTGACTAAATAAAGGTTGAATGAATGAATGAATTAATTTCCCTTTCTTAATCCCTTATCTGGAGTTTTCTTTTGTTTTTTGCCAAAAGTCAAGTTATCGCTCGCTCCCTCCTCCTCCTCTCCCTCCGCTGATGCTTCAGGTTGTCACGAGAGAATTAAACTCATGTTCGTTGCTGCCCGAGTCCCATCAGATTTTCTGGTCTTCTGGTGTGTTGGACCAGCGATCCATGGTTTTATTTATTTATTTTATTAACATATAAACACAGAATATGCAACGGCAGCGAGAGAAAATTCAGCAGGAGGCGGAGCTGAAGTCAAGTTCAGCAGACCACGGGGGAGCAGCCATCAGCAGAGGCCACGCCTCCAGCAAGAATCGTTTCTCTATGGAGAAAGTCCAGACCCTAGTCCGAAGCGAAGTGAAGGACAAGGGTCTGGTTTTAACCAGGCTAGTTTACCGGTACTGTACTTTTAAGATAATGTGAAAGGACTGATGTTATTGTGAAGCAAAATACAATCCGGCATTTGGTTGATTTTATGTATTTGATTGTTGGCTCATTCTGTTCAACTGGTTGTGTTGATTGCACAAATGACCATGCACAGATAACACATAAAGCAGACAAATTTATTTGAGCCCTTTTTATATAGTAATAAAAATTGACAAAGGTCTTTGGCACTTGAAACTGACAAACGTAATGTAAATAAATAAGTAAATTGCTCAGTCACTGCTTCTGATTTTTGGTTTAACATAATTATTTTAAAACACAGTTTCATAAGACTGTAGCCAACCCCCTGGACACGGGTAAAGAGGAAAACTGATGCAAAATTGAAGAGGCAAATAATACATATTTTAACTTAAGAGCCTAGAACATCTTCCAAAGAGTTTATAGGTACAAGTGTGCAAATAAACATGTGATACTTGTTTGTGTTCTGGCAGGTTGGTGCAGAATGAGTTGGCCGATGAGTCAGCACCACATCTGGCCAAGTTGATCCAAGCAGATACTGGCCTAAGCCACCTTTGGTGAGGAACACTGTCATGCATGAGCACAACACTGTCACAAGGTTCTTACATCGATTGTCAGACTCTCTGTGCTGTTACTTGTCTGCAGGATAATTAGCAACAAGTTCACTGTGGCTGGGATCCGACAGTTCATTAGTGCTCTTGATCAGAACACTAAACTCAAAGAGATTTGGTGAGTATCATCAGAATTCAATTCAATTCTGTTTATTTGTATAGTTATACGATTGTATGGCACTGTACAGAAACATGCACATACATAGAAAAGCCAATTAGACAAGTTCTCTAATGTAACGTTAGAGCCGATTACTGAATTTTGACACAGAAAGAAGAGGCATATTTTGATCCATACACCATAAAATTACCGAAGTTTGGTACTCAGCCCTGCGTCCCCTTTGGTGATCAGATCTTTGACCGTTGTGTTAACAAACTCCTCCGCTCCTGCTGTGTCAGCAGACGCAGCCTCTCTGTGCAGAGAAACACTTTTTAACCCAAATCGTTTTTTAAATTTGTCCAACCATCCCTTGCTGGCACTAAATGCAATGCAATTTCTTGCAGTTAAATAACTGGAAGAAGTACCATTATGTTGAACACATTAAACATTAGTCCCATACCGGGAGTCGAACCCGGGCCGCCTGGGTGAAAACCAGGTATCCTAACCACTAGACCATATGGGATTTTTTTGTCTTTTAATGTTTTTTTATTTTATTTTTTGTCTGATTGCATTTTTTTAACCAGGCTAATGCTATCCATCCATCCATCCATTATCTTTACCCGTTTCTTCCATTTTGGGTCACGGGGGTCGCCGGTGCCCATATCCAGCAATCATAGTGCGAGGGACGGGGTACACCCTGGACGGGTCGCAAGTCTATCACAGGGTCACACGGAGACAAACGAGACAAACAACCATTCACTCTCTCACTTACACCTAGGGACAATTTAGAGTTACCAATCAGCCTAACATACATGTTTTTTGGTCTGTGGGAGGAAACCGGAGTACCCGGAGGAAACCCACGCATGCACGGGGAGAACATGCAAACTCCACCCAGAAAGGCCCCTGGACCGGGATTGAACCGGCAACCTTCTCGCTGAGAGGCAGCAGCTCTACCAGTTGTGCCACCGTGCTGCCTAGAGGCAGCAGCTCAAGCTAATTCCATTGAGATAATGTATACATATTTATACATATGTTTTCAAGGAAAGTCTGGGCCTGAAGGCAGCCTCTAAACGTTGTTTCAGTCGGAGTTGACAAAGTTACTTTGAAAGATTTTTCCTGAAAAGTCTCTTCCAAAACTGCCATATGGATTTTGACTTTACGCTGGATGATTTTTCTTGAACAGGTCTTTCTAATGCATCCGTCTGAGTTGACGAAGTTACATTAGAAGACTTTTCTAGAAAATCAGTTACCAAAACATCCGTCTGGGCTGATGAAGTTGCCAATTCCAAAATATCTGTCTGACTTGATGAGGATACTGTTTCTTTAACCATTGGAGTTGACAATGCTACTTTTTCCAAAGTATCTGTCTGAGTTGACAAAGTCACAGATGATTTTGATTCTGTGACAGAGTCTTCTGTTTGAGTAGAAAAAGTAGCAGTTGAATGCGGTATAGACTGAAGTGAAAGGTCTTGAACTATCTGCTTCAGTAGGCCGTTCATGCATTGTTGCTCCCTGAGCTGGTGTTCCAGGTCTAAATGTGATTCTATTTTAGACCTAAGCTGTTGTTCACTGCTTTTCAGTTCTTCCAAACAAGTTTTTTGATTGTTCTCCGCAGTGACTCGTTTTTGGTTCTCAAGAGAAAGAAGGTAGTTCTTTTTCTCGAGTTGTTCTCGCAAAATGTCCACCTGGTGCTTGAAGTAATTCAATTTGTCAAGGTGGACAAGGGGTGATGGTCTCTGGACGTAGTCATAACTTGGTTTTGGACGAGAGGTGTTTGGGTGTACGTTCTCCCATCTCCTGTTATACGTGCCGGAAGACACATGCCCTGAACCAGCGATGTTGTGACATGCATTTTTCCGTCTCCTGTTATTTGTGCCAGGAAACGGACGCTCTGAACCAGAGATGTGGTAGCTTTCATTTTCCATTCTCTCATATGTGCCATGAGACAAATGCCCTGAACCAGAGATATGGGAACTTTCATTTTCCATTCTCTCATATGTGCCAGGAGACAGATGCCCTGAATCAGAGATATGGGAACTTTCATTTTCCATTCTCTCATATGTGCCAGGAGACAGATGCCCTGAACCAGAGATATGGGAACTTTCATTTTCCATTCTCTCAAATGTGCCAGGAGACAGATGCCCTGAATCAGAGATATGGGAACTTTCATTTTCCCTTCTCTCATATTTTACAGGAGACAGATGCCCTGAACCAGAGATATGGGAACTTTCATTTTCCATTCTCTCACATATGTCTGGAGATGCAGCATTTTGATTGTTTTCCTCCGCTATCAGACCCTGATCATGGTTCATTATATTGGCAAGAATGGAGGTTTCTTCTTCAAATCTTGTTTCAGCCAAAGGGTCATCTATTTTTTCACAAGGGACACCATCTGGGTAGTAGATGAAATCATCACTTGGCAAGTTTTCAAAGTTGAACTCATCGTCATCAACCATATCACTCCAAAGAGCGTTTGTAGAGGCTTCCATCTGCTGAGTTTCAGACATTTTGTCGTGATAATTATCCAACAATTTTCAAGACTGAAAAAATTTGTTTGGTAAATAAAGATGCTTCTTTAACTAACTCTGTGAGTTTATGAAGCCAAGAGGTATTTGGGACCTAAATATATAGGCTTTCGTTGATGATGTCATCATAGGTCAATGACATCATTGACCTTTGATGTACGGACCTTTGATATACACAACAGAAAAGGAGTGATGTCATTTGATGTTTAGGGAGAATTCATGCATTTTAGAGGTAGTTTGCTAGGCAACACTCAGTGTTTTTATTTGAATTCAACCATGATGCTAGGATGTTTATTTGGGAAAAGTATAGGGGTTTAAATATGTCATACATCTGTCATTTGATGTTTAGGGAGAATTCAAAGGTGCATTTTAGAGGTAGGTTGCTAGGCAACACTCAGTGTTTTCATTTGAATGCAACCATGATACTAGGATGTTTATTTGGGAAAAGTATAGGGGTTTAAATATGCTTAATGTAACATTAGAGCCGATCACTGAATTTTGACACAGAAAGAAGAGGCATATTTTGATCCATACACCATAAAATTACCGAAGTTCGGTACTCAGCCCTGCGTCCCCTTTGGTGATCAGATCTTTGACCGTTGTGTTAACAAACTCCTCCGCTCCTGCTGTATCAGCAGACGCAGCCTCTCTGTGCAGAGAAACACTTGTTAACCCAAATCGTTTTTGAAATTTGTCCAACCATCCCTTGCTGGCACTAAATGCAATGCAATTTCTTGCAGTTAAATAACTGGAAGAAGTACCATTATGTTGAACACATTAAACATTAGTCCCATACCGGGAGTCGAACCCGGGCCGCCTGGGTGAAAACCAGGTATCCTAACCACTAGACCATATGGGATTTTTTTGTCTTTTAATGTTTTTTTATTTTATTTTTTGTCTGATTGCATTTTTTTAACCAGGCTAATGCTATCCATCCATCCATCCATTATCTTTACCCGTTTCTTCCATTTTGGGTCACGGGGGTCGCCGGTGCCCATATCCAGCAATCATAGTGCGAGGGACGGGGTACACCCTGGACGGGTCGCAAGTCTATCACAGGGTCACACGGAGACAAACGAGACAAACAACCATTCACTCTCTCACTTACACCTAGGGACAATTTAGAGTTACCAATCAGCCTAACATACATGTTTTTTGGTCTGTGGGAGGAAACCGGAGTACCCGGAGGAAACCCACGCATGCACGGGGAGAACATGCAAACTCCACCCAGAAAGGCCCCTGGACCGGGATTGAACCGGCAACCTTCTCGCTGAGAGGCAGCAGCTCTACCAGTTGTGCCACCGTGCTGCCTAGAGGCAGCAGCTCAAGCTAATTCCATTGAGATAATGTATACATATTTATACATATGTTTTCAAGGAAAGTCTGGGCCTGAAGGCAGCCTCTAAACGTTGTTTCAGTCGGAGTTGACAAAGTTACTTTGAAAGATTTTTCCTGAAAAGTCTCTTCCAAAACTGCCATATGGATTTTGACTTTACGTTGGATGATTTTTCTTGAACAGGTCTTTGTAATGCATCCGTCTGAGTTGACGAAGTTACATTAGAAGACTTTTCTAGAAAATCAGTTACCAAAACATCCGTCTGGGCTGATGAAGTTGCCAATTCCAAAATATCTGTCTGACTTGATGAGGATACTGTTTCTTTAACCATTGGAGTTGACAATGCTACTTTTTCCAAAGTATCTGTCTGAGTTGACAAAGTCACAGATGATTTTGATTCTGTGACAGAGTCTTCTGTTTGAGTAGAAAAAGTAGCAGTTGAACGCGGTATAGACTGAAGTGAAAGGTCTTGAACTATCTGCTTCAGTAGGTCGTTCATGCATTGTTGCTCCCTGAGCTGGTGTTCCAGGTCTAAATGTGATTCTATTTTAGACCTAAGCTGTTGTTCGCTGCTTTTCAGTTCTTCCAAACAAGTTTTTTGATTGTTCTCCGCAGTGACTCGTTTTTGGTTCTCAAGAGAAAGAAGGTAGTTCTTTTTCTCGAGTTGTTCTCGCAAAATGTCCACCTGGTGCTTGAAGTAATTCAATTTGTCAAGGTGGACAAGGGGTGATGGTCTCTGGACGTAGTCATAACTTGGTTTTGGACGAGAGGTGTTTGGGTGTACGTTCTCCCATCTCCTGTTATACGTGCCGGAAGACACATGCCCTGAACCAGCGATGTTGTGACATGCATTTTTCCGTCTCCTGTTATTTGTGCCAGGAAACGGACGCTCTGAACCAGAGATGTGGTAGCTTTCATTTTCCATTCTCTCATATGTGCCATGAGACAAATGCCCTGAACCAGAGATATGGGAACTTTCATTTTCCATTCTCTCATATGTGCCAGGAGACAGATGCCCTGAATCAGAGATATGGGAACTTTCATTTTCCATTCTCTCATATGTGCCAGGAGACAGATGGCCTGAACCAGAGATATGGGAACTTTCATTTTCCATTCTCTCAAATGTGCCAGGAGACAGATGCCCTGAATCAGAGATATGGGAACTTTCATTTTCCATTCTCTCATATGTTACAGGAGACAGATGCCCTGAACCAGAGATATGGGAACTTTCATTTTCCATTCTCTCAAATGTGCCAGGAGACAGATGCCCTGAATCAGAGATATGGGAACTTTCATTTTCCCTTCTCTCATATTTTACAGGAGACAGATGCCCTGAACCAGAGATATGGGAACTTTCATTTTCCATTCTCTCACATATGTCTGGAGATGCAGCATTTTGATTGTTTTCCTCCGCTATCAGACCCTGATCATGGTTCATTATATTGGCAAGAATGGAGGTTTCTTCTTCAAATCTTGTTTCAGCCAAAGGGTCATCTATTTTTTCACAAGGGACACCATCTGGGTAGTAGATGAAATCATCACTTGGCAAGTTTTCAAAGTTGAACTCATCGTCATCAACCATATCACTCCAAAGAGCGTTTGTAGAGGCTTCCATCTGCTGAGTTTCAGACATTTTGTCGTGATAATTATCCAACAATTTTCAAGACTGAAAAAATTTGTTTGGTAAATAAAGATGCTTCTTTAACTAACTCTGTGAGTTTATGAAGCCAAGAGGTATTTGGGACCTAAATATATAGGCTTTCGTTGATGATGTCATCATAGGTCAATGACATCATTGACCTTTGATGTACGGACCTTTGATATACACAACAGAAAAGGAGTGATGTCATTTGATGTTTAGGGAGAATTCATGCATTTTAGAGGTAGTTTGCTAGGCAACACTCAGTGTTTTTATTTGAATTCAACCATGATGCTAGGATGTTTATTTGGGAAAAGTATAGGGGTTTAAATATGTCATACATCTGTCATTTGATGTTTAGGGAGAATTCAAAGGTGCATTTTAGAGGTAGGTTGCTAGGCAACACTCAGTGTTTTCATTTGAATGCAACCATGATACTAGGATGTTTATTTGGGAAAAGTATAGGGGTTTAAATATGCTTAATGTAAAATTAGAGCCGATCACTGAATTTTGACACAGAAAGAAGAGGCATATTTTGATCCATACACCATAAAATTACCGAAGTTCGGTACTCAGCCCTGCGTCCCCTTTGGTGATCAGATCTTTGACCGTTGTGTTAACAAACTCCTCCGCTCCTGCTGTATCAGCAGACGCAGCCTCTCTGTGCAGAGAAACACTTGTTAACCCAAATCGTTTTTGAAATTTGTCCAACCATCCCTTGCTGGCACTAAATGCAATGCAATTTCTTGCAGTTAAATAACTGGAAGAAGTACCATTATGTTGAACACATTAAACATTAGTCCCATACCGGGAGTCGAACCCGGGCCGCCTGGGTGAAAACCAGGTATCCTAACCACTAGACCATATGGGATTTTTTTGTCTTTTAATGTTTTTTTATTTTATTTTTTGTCTGATTGCATTTTTTTAACCAGGCTAATGCTATCCATCCATCCATCCATTATCTTTACCCGTTTCTTCCATTTTGGGTCACGGGGGTCGCCGGTGCCCATATCCAGCAATCATAGTGCGAGGGACGGGGTACACCCTGGACGGGTCGCAAGTCTATCACAGGGTCACACGGAGACAAACGAGACAAACAACCATTCACTCTCTCACTTACACCTAGGGACAATTTAGAGTTACCAATCAGCCTAACATACATGTTTTTTGGTCTGTGGGAGGAAACCGGAGTACCCGGAGGAAACCCACGCATGCACGGGGAGAACATTTAAACTCCACCCAGAAAGGCCCCTGGACCGGGATTGAACCGGCAACCTTCTCGCTGAGAGGCAGCAGCTCTACCAGTTGTGCCACCGTGCTGCCTAGAGGCAGCAGCTCAAGCTAATTCCATTGAGATAATGTATACATATTTATACATATGTTTTCAAGGAAAGTCTGGGCCTGAAGGCAGCCTCTAAACGTTGTTTCAGTCGGAGTTGACAAAGTTACTTTGAAAGATTTTTCCTGAAAAGTCTCTTCCAAAACTGCCATATGGATTTTGACTTTACGTTGGATGATTTTTCTTGAACAGGTCTTTGTAATGCATCCGTCTGAGTTGACGAAGTTACATTAGAAGACTTTTCTAGAAAATCAGTTACCAAAACATCCGTCTGGGCTGATGAAGTTGCCAATTCCAAAATATCTGTCTGACTTGATGAGGATACTGTTTCTTTAACCATTGGAGTTGACAATGCTACTTTTTCCAAAGTATCTGTCTGAGTTGACAAAGTCACAGATGATTTTGATTCTGTGACAGAGTCTTCTGTTTGAGTAGAAAAAGTAGCAGTTGAACGCGGTATAGACTGAAGTGAAAGGTCTTGAACTATCTGCTTCAGTAGGCCGTTCATGCATTGTTGCTCCCTGAGCTGGTGTTCCAGGTCTAAATGTGATTCTATTTTAGACCTAAGCTGTTGTTCACTGCTTTTCAGTTCTTCCAAACAAGTTTTTTGATTGTTCTCCGCAGTGACTCGTTTTTGGTTCTCAAGAGAAAGAAGGTAGTTCTTTTTCTCGAGTTGTTCTCGCAAAATGTCCACCTGGTGCTTGAAGTAATTCAATTTGTCAAGGTGGACAAGGGGTGATGGTCTCTGGACGTAGTCATAACTTGGTTTTGGACGAGAGGTGTTTGGGTGTACGTTCTCCCATCTCCTGTTGTAGGTGCCGGAAGACACATGCCCTGAACCAGCGATGTTGTGACATGCATTTTTCCGTCTCCTGTTATTTGTGCCAGGAAACGGACGCTCTGAACCAGAGATGTGGTAGCTTTCATTTTCCATTCTCTCATATGTGCCATGAGACAAATGCCCTGAACCAGAGATATGGGAACTTTCATTTTCCATTCTCTCATATGTGCCAGGAGACAGATGCCCTGAATCAGAGATATGGGAACTTTCATTTTCCATTCTCTCATATGTGCCAGGAGACAGATGCCCTGAACCAGAGATATGGGAACTTTCATTTTCCATTCTCTCATATGTGCCAGGAGACAGATGCCCTGAACCAGATATATGGGAACTTTCATTTTCCATTCTCTCACATATGCCTGGAGATGCAGCATTTTGATTGTTATCCTCCGCTATCAGACCCTGATCAGGGTTCATTATATTGGCAAGAATGGAGGTTTCTTCTTCAAATCTTGTTTCAGCCAAAGGGTCATCTATTTTTTCACAAGGGACACCATCTGGGTAGTAGATGAAATCACCACTTGGCAAGTTTTCAAAGTTGAACTCATCGTCATCAACCATATCACTCCAAAGAGCGTTTGTAGAGGCTTCCATCTGCTGAGTTTCAGACATTTTGTCGTGATAATTATCCAACAATTTTCAAGACTGAAAAAATTTGTTTGGTAAATAAAGATGCTTCTTTAACTAACTCTGTGAGTTTATGAAGCCAAGAGGTATTTGGGACCTAAATATATAGGCTTTCGTTGATGATGTCATCATAGGTCAATGACATCATTGACCTTTGATGTACGGACCTTTGATATACACAACAGAAAAGGAGTGATGTCATTTGATGTTTAGGGAGAATTCAAAGGTGCATTTTAGAGGTAGTTTGCTAGGCAACACTCAGTGTTTTTATTTGAATTCAACCATGATGCTAGGATGTTTATTTGGGAAAAGTATAGGGGTTTAAATATGTCATACATCTGTCATTTGATGTTTAGGGAGAATTCAAAGGTGCATTTTAGAGGTAGGTTGCTAGGTAACACTCAATGTTTTCATTTGAATGCAACCATGATACTAGGATGTTTATTTGGGAAAAGTATAGGGGTTTAAATATGCTTAATGTAACATTAGAGCCGATCACTGAATTTTGACACAGAAAGAAGAGGCATATTTTGATCCATACACCATAAAATTACCGAAGTTCGGTACTCAGCCCTGCGTCCCCTTTGGTGATCAGATCTTTGACCGTTGTGTTAACAAACTCCTCCGCTCCTGCTGTATCAGCAGACGCAGCCTTTCTGTGCAGAGAAACACTTGTTAACCCAAATCGTTTTTGAAATTTGTCCAACCATCCCTTGCTGGCACTAAATGCAATGCAATTTCTTGCAGTTAAATAACTGGAAGAAGTACCATTATGTTGAACACATTAAACATTAGTCCCATACCGGGAGTCGAACCCGGGCCGCCTGGGTGAAAACCAGGTATTCTAACCACAAGACCATATGGGATTTTTTTGTCTTTTAATGTTTTTTTATTTTATTTTTTGTCTGATTGCATTTTTTTAACCAGGCTAATGCTATCCATCCATCCATCCATTATCTTTACCCGTTTCTTCCATTTTGGGTCACGGGGGTCGCCGGTGCCCATATCCAGCAATCATAGTGCGAGGGACGGGGTACACCCTGGACGGGTCGCAAGTCTATCACAGGGTCACACGGAGACAAACGAGACAAACAACCATTCACTCTCTCACTTACACCTAGGGACAATTTAGAGTTACCAATCAGCCTAACATACATGTTTTTTGGTCTGTGGGAGGAAACCGGAGTACCCGGAGGAAACCCACGCATGCACGGGGAGAACATTTAAACTCCACCCAGAAAGGCCCCTGGACCGGGATTGAACCGGCAACCTTCTCGCTGAGAGGCAGCAGCTCTACCAGTTGTGCCACCGTGCTGCCTAGAGGCAGCAGCTCAAGCTAATTCCATTGAGATAATGTATACATATTTATACATATGTTTTCAAGGAAAGTCTGGGCCTGAAGGCAGCCTCTAAACGTTGTTTCAGTCGGAGTTGACAAAGTTACTTTGAAAGATTTTTCCTGAAAAGTCTCTTCCAAAACTGCCATATGGATTTTGACTTTACGTTGGATGATTTTTCTTGAACAGGTCTTTGTAATGCATCCGTCTGAGTTGACGAAGTTACATTAGAAGACTTTTCTAGAAAATCAGTTACCAAAACATCCGTCTGGGCTGATGAAGTTGCCAATTCCAAAATATCTGTCTGACTTGATGAGGATACTGTTTCTTTAACCATTGGAGTTGACAATGCTACTTTTTCCAAAGTATCTGTCTGAGTTGACAAAGTCACAGATGATTTTGATTCTGTGACAGAGTCTTCTGTTTGAGTAGAAAAAGTAGCAGTTGAATGCGGTATAGACTGAAGTGAAAGGTCTTGAACTATCTGCTTCAGTAGGCCGTTCATGCATTGTTGCTCCCTGAGCTGGTGTTCCAGGTCTAAATGTGATTCTATTTTAGACCTAAGCTGTTGTTCACTGCTTTTCAGTTCTTCCAAACAAGTTTTTTGATTGTTCTCCGCAGTGACTCGTTTTTGGTTCTCAAGAGAAAGAAGGTAGTTCTTTTTCTCGAGTTGTTCTCGCAAAATGTCCACCTGGTGCTTGAAGTAATTCAATTTGTCAAGGTGGACAAGGGGTGATGGTCTCTGGACGTAGTCATAACTTGGTTTTGGACGAGAGGTGTTTGGGTGTACGTTCTCCCATCTCCTGTTGTAGGTGCCGGAAGACACATGCCCTGAACCAGCGATGTTGTGACATGCATTTTTCCGTCTCCTGTTATTTGTGCCAGGAAACGGACGCTCTGAACCAGAGATGTGGTAGCTTTCATTTTCCATTCTCTCATATGTGCCATGAGACAAATGCCCTGAACCAGAGATATGGGAACTTTCATTTTCCATTCTCTCATATGTGCCAGGAGACAGATGCCCTGAACCAGAGATATGGGAACTTTCATTTTCCATTCTCTCATATGTGCCAGGAGACAGATGCCCTGAATCAGAGATATGGGAACTTTCATTTTCCATTCTCTCATATGTGCCAGGAGACAGATGGCCTGAACCAGAGATATGGGAACTTTCATTTTCCATTCTCTCAAATGTGCCAGGAGACAGATGCCCTGAATCAGAGATATGGGAACTTTCATTTTCCATTCTCTCATATGTTACAGGAGACAGATGCCCTGAACCAGAGATATGGGAACTTTCATTTTCCATTCTCTCAAATGTGCCAGGAGACAGATGCCCTGAATCAGAGATATGGGAACTTTCATTTTCCCTTCTCTCATATTTTACAGGAGACAGATGCCCTGAACCAGAGATATGGGAACTTTCATTTTCCATTCTCTCACATATGTCTGGAGATGCAGCATTTTGATTGTTTTCCTCCGCTATCAGACCCTGATCATGGTTCATTATATTGGCAAGAATGGAGGTTTCTTCTTCAAATCTTGTTTCAGCCAAAGGGTCATCTATTTTTTCACAAGGGACACCATCTGGGTAGTAGATGAAATCATCACTTGGCAAGTTTTCAAAGTTGAACTCATCGTCATCAACCATATCACTCCAAAGAGCGTTTGTAGAGGCTTCCATCTGCTGAGTTTCAGACATTTTGTCGTGATAATTATCCAACAATTTTCAAGACTGAAAAAATTTGTTTGGTAAATAAAGATGCTTCTTTAACTAACTCTGTGAGTTTATGAAGCCAAGAGGTATTTGGGACCTAAATATATAGGCTTTCGTTGATGATGTCATCATAGGTCAATGACATCATTGACCTTTGATGTACGGACCTTTGATATACACAACAGAAAAGGAGTGATGTCATTTGATGTTTAGGGAGAATTCAAAGGTGCATTTTAGAGGTAGTTTGCTAGGCAACACTCAGTGTTTTTATTTGAATTCAACCATGATGCTAGGATGTTTATTTGGGAAAAGTATAGGGGTTTAAATATGTCATACATCTGTCATTTGATGTTTAGGGAGAATTCAAAGGTGCATTTTAGAGGTAGGTTGCTAGGCAACACTCAGTGTTTTCATTTGAATGCAACCATGATACTAGGATGTTTATTTGGGAAAAGTATAGGGGTTTAAATATGCTTAATGTAAAATTAGAGCCGATCACTGAATTTTGACACAGAAAGAAGAGGCATATTTTGATCCATACACCATAAAATTACCGAAGTTCGGTACTCAGCCCTGCGTCCCCTTTGGTGATCAGATCTTTGACCGTTGTGTTAACAAACTCCTCCGCTCCTGCTGTATCAGCAGACGCAGCCTTTCTGTGCAGAGAAACACTTGTTAACCCAAATCGTTTTTGAAATTTGTCCAACCATCCCTTGCTGGCACTAAATGCAATGCAATTTCTTGCAGTTAAATAACTGGAAGAAGTACCATTATGTTGAACACATTAAACATTAGTCCCATACCGGGAGTCGAACCCGGGCCGCCTGGGTGAAAACCAGGTATTCTAACCACAAGACCATATGGGATTTTTTTGTCTTTTAATGTTTTTTTATTTTATTTTTTGTCTGATTGCATTTTTTTAACCAGGCTAATGCTATCCATCCATCCATCCATTATCTTTACCCGTTTCTTCCATTTTGGGTCACGGGGGTCGCCGGTGCCCATATCCAGCAATCATAGTGCGAGGGACGGGGTACACCCTGGACGGGTCGCAAGTCTATCACAGGGTCACACGGAGACAAACGAGACAAACAACCATTCACTCTCTCACTTACACCTAGGGACAATTTAGAGTTACCAATCAGCCTAACATACATGTTTTTTGGTCTGTGGGAGGAAACCGGAGTACCCGGAGGAAACCCACGCATGCACGGGGAGAACATTTAAACTCCACCCAGAAAGGCCCCTGGACCGGGATTGAACCGGCAACCTTCTCGCTGAGAGGCAGCAGCTCTACCAGTTGTGCCACCGTGCTGCCTAGAGGCAGCAGCTCAAGCTAATTCCATTGAGATAATGTATACATATTTATACATATGTTTTCAAGGAAAGTCTGGGCCTGAAGGCAGCCTCTAAACGTTGTTTCAGTCGGAGTTGACAAAGTTACTTTGAAAGATTTTTCCTGAAAAGTCTCTTCCAAAACTGCCATATGGATTTTGACTTTACGTTGGATGATTTTTCTTGAACAGGTCTTTGTAATGCATCCGTCTGAGTTGACGAAGTTACATTAGAAGACTTTTCTAGAAAATCAGTTACCAAAACATCCGTCTGGGCTGATGAAGTTGCCAATTCCAAAATATCTGTCTGACTTGATGAGGATACTGTTTCTTTAACCATTGGAGTTGACAATGCTACTTTTTCCAAAGTATCTGTCTGAGTTGACAAAGTCACAGATGATTTTGATTCTGTGACAGAGTCTTCTGTTTGAGTAGAAAAAGTAGCAGTTGAATGCGGTATAGACTGAAGTGAAAGGTCTTGAACTATCTGCTTCAGTAGGCCGTTCATGCATTGTTGCTCCCTGAGCTGGTGTTCCAGGTCTAAATGTGATTCTATTTTAGACCTAAGCTGTTGTTCACTGCTTTTCAGTTCTTCCAAACAAGTTTTTTGATTGTTCTCCGCAGTGACTCGTTTTTGGTTCTCAAGAGAAAGAAGGTAGTTCTTTTTCTCGAGTTGTTCTCGCAAAATGTCCACCTGGTGCTTGAAGTAATTCAATTTGTCAAGGTGGACAAGGGGTGATGGTCTCTGGACGTAGTCATAACTTGGTTTTGGACGAGAGGTGTTTGGGTGTACGTTCTCCCATCTCCTGTTGTAGGTGCCGGAAGACACATGCCCTGAACCAGCGATGTTGTGACATGCATTTTTCCGTCTCCTGTTATTTGTGCCAGGAAACGGACGCTCTGAACCAGAGATGTGGTAGCTTTCATTTTCCATTCTCTCATATGTGCCATGAGACAAATGCCCTGAACCAGAGATATGGGAACTTTCATTTTCCATTCTCTCATATGTGCCAGGAGACAGATGCCCTGAATCAGAGATATGGGAACTTTCATTTTCCATTCTCTCATATGTGCCAGGAGACAGATGCCCTGAATCAGAGATATGGGAACTTTCATTTTCCATTCTCTCATATGTGCCAGGAGACAGATGGCCTGAACCAGAGATATGGGAACTTTCATTTTCCATTCTCTCAAATGTGCCAGGAGACAGATGCCCTGAATCAGAGATATGGGAACTTTCATTTTCCATTCTCTCATATGTTACAGGAGACAGATGCCCTGAACCAGAGATATGGGAACTTTCATTTTCCATTCTCTCAAATGTGCCAGGAGACAGATGCCCTGAATCAGAGATATGGGAACTTTCATTTTCCCTTCTCTCATATTTTACAGGAGACAGATGCCCTGAACCAGAGATATGGGAACTTTCATTTTCCATTCTCTCACATATGTCTGGAGATGCAGCATTTTGATTGTTTTCCTCCGCTATCAGACCCTGATCATGGTTCATTATATTGGCAAGAATGGAGGTTTCTTCTTCAAATCTTGTTTCAGCCAAAGGGTCATCTATTTTTTCACAAGGGACACCATCTGGGTAGTAGATGAAATCATCACTTGGCAAGTTTTCAAAGTTGAACTCATCGTCATCAACCATATCACTCCAAAGAGCGTTTGTAGAGGCTTCCATCTGCTGAGTTTCAGACATTTTGTCGTGATAATTATCCAACAATTTTCAAGACTGAAAAAATTTGTTTGGTAAATAAAGATGCTTCTTTAACTAACTCTGTGAGTTTATGAAGCCAAGAGGTATTTGGGACCTAAATATTTAGGCTTTCGTTGATGATGTCATCATAGGTCAATGACATCATTGACCTTTGATGTACGGACCTTTGATATACACAACAGAAAAGGAGTGATGTCATTTGATGTTTAGGGAGAATTCAAAGGTGCATTTTAGAGGTAGTTTGCTAGGCCAGTGTTTTTCAACCTTTTTTGAGCCAAGGCACAGTGTTTTCATTGAAAAAATCCCGAGGCACACCACAAACCAAAATTGTAAACAAAGATACACTGTATCCGCCTATATTAAATATATAGTCATTCTTATCAAAGTGTCTTGAATAGGAATGAAATGAACACTAAATGTATTTTTTATCATGTTTTATATTTCTTATTTCAAATTGCACTTAACATGAAATTGAAGGCATGTTAACATGCCTTCAAATAAACCTAAACAGTGCCACAACAATGTGTTCTTAAAATTAAAGAGGATGAAATTGCACTTAACATGCCTTCAAATACACTTGAACAGTGCTACCATTCTCTCTACATTTTACTCACTTGAAACCTGTGCCTGTTTGGATGAACACAAAGCTCACGTTCAGTTTCTGCCTTCTTCTGATTTCCACTTGGGCCTTCATCTGGGTCAGAATTTTGTCCAGGGACCAGACCGGATTTAGTATTTTTTTCTTTTGAAAAAGTTTTCCATCGCTGTTTGTTTGAGAAGATCCTCACTGTTGGTTTGTTTTGCTCACTGCTCACGTCACGTTCATGCGCCGCTACTTCTCTTGTTTTAATGTGCGACGCTATGCTCCATACTGCCACCTATCGCTCGGTAAGGAAATTACACCAGTTAATAAAAATTTCATAATTTACTAATTTTACACGGCACACCAGACAATCTCTCGCGGCACACTGCTGTTCCGCGGCACACTGGTTGAAAAACACTGTGCTAGGCAACACTCAGTGTTTTTATTTGAATTCAACCATGATGCTAGGATGTTTATTTGGGAAAAGTATAGGGGTTTAAATATGTCATACATCTGTCATTTGATGTTTAGGGAGAATTCAAAGGTGCATTTTAGAGGTAGGTTGCTAGGCAACACTCAGTGTTTTCATTTGAATGCAACCATGATACTAGGATGTTTATTTGGGAAAAGTATAGGGGTTTAAATATGCTTAATGTAAAATTAGAGCCGATCACTGAATTTTGACACAGAAAGAAGAGGCATATTTTGATCCATACACCATAAAATTACCGAAGTTCGGTACTCAGCCCTGCGTCCCCTTTGGTGATC
>JBBPBX010075520.1:0-17324 GCA_038048925.1 Garcialebias charrua | reverse complement strand
TCTTATAGGGAAACGATTCTTGCTGGAGGCGTGGCCTCTGCTGATGGCTGCTCCCCCGTGGTCTTCTGCAACTTGACTTCAGCTCCGCCTCCTGCAGCTTTTTCTCTCGCTGCCGGCTGCCGCGCTGCATATTCTGTGTTTATATGTTAATAAAACGTTCCAAAAAAATGAAATAAAACCATGGATCGCTGGTCCAGCACACCAGAAGACCAGAAAATCTGCAGGGACTCGGGCAGCAACGTAAAACCCGATTTTAATTCTCTCGTGACAACCTGAGGCATTTCCTCATAGCGGAGGGAGAGGAGGAGGAGGGAGCGATCACTGGACTTTTGGCCAAAAAAACAAAAGAAAACTCCAGATAAGGGATTAAGAAGGGGAAATTAATAAATTTGTGTCACATATAAAACAGTCCTGCATCGCTTTGCATCGCTTTGAATGAGAACATGCGAATGCTCGCTGGCTGCGCTGGGACAGGTGGGGGCGTGGGTTAGGGGCCAAAAACTCCGCCCCTTCTGTTCTCTGATTGGTCCGGTCAAAAATCTACCGGAGAAATCGTTGTCTATGAGAGAAGTCCCAGACTGTGCAGTGAAGGGAAATGAGAATTGAGCGGAGCTGTGCAGGAAGGCGAGGGCCAGGCTACAGGTAGTCCCCGACTTACGAGCGAGTTCCGTTCCTCCGAGGCGCTCGTAAAGCGAAAATTCGTAACTTGGAACGGCCGCCACGTGTCTCGTAAGTCCGGAATTTCGCTCGTAAGTTGGAACGGTTTTGCTAGCGCGACTACAAACACTCGTTTTTCATCGAAAAACTGCTTACGAGTGCATAAAAATGATCGGAAACGTGTGTCCACATGTTTAGCTAACGAACTGTGGTGAAAAAACACAGAAAAACTCGGTATTTTTTGCGTTTTTTCCAAAAATTTGCCAGCTCGTAAGTCCGGAACCTCGTAGGTCAGAGCGCTCGTAAGTCGGGGACTACCTGTATAATGAATATAACAACAGTTATAATGAATATAACAACAGTTATAAATATAACAACAGTTATAATAAATATAACAACAGTTATAATAAATATAACAACAGTTATAATAAATATAACAAAAGTTATAATAAATATAACAACACCGTGATGCATGCTCAATAATCCAGGTAGAAAAATCTAAAAAGCTAAGTCTGGTCCTCTGGACATTCAAAAAAACAAAAAAAAACAAAAAAAAATTGTAGAAACGTTTCGTCTTTCGTTCGAATTTTATTTGCTTTGTTTTGTTTTGTTTTTTGAATGTCCAGAGGACCAGACTTAGCTTTTTTAAATATAACCGTTATAATAAATAACAACAGTTATAATAAATAACAGTTATAATAAATACAACATTGTTATAATGAATATAACAACAGTTACAATATACAGGTAGTCCCCGACTTACGAGCGCTCTGACCTACGAGGTTCCGGACTTACGAGCTGGCGAATTTTTGGAAAAAACGCAAAAAATACAGAGTTTTTCTGTGTTTTTTCACCACAGTTCGTTAGCTAAACATGTGGACACACGTTTCCGATCATTTTTATGCACTCGTAAGCAGTTTTTCGATGAAAAACGAGTGTTTGTAGTCGCGCTAGCAAAACCGTTCCAACTTACGAGCGAAATTCCGGACTTACGAGACACGTGGCGGCCGTTCCAAGTTACAAATTTTCGCTTTACGAGCGCCTCGGAGGAACGGAACTCGCTCGTAAGTCGGGGACTACCTGTATAACGTTGTTATAATGAATATAACAACAGTTATAATAATTATAACAACAGTTGTAATACATATAACAACTGTTATAATAAATATAACAACATTATAATAAATATAACAAAAGTTATAATAAATATAACAACAGTTATAATAAATAACAACAGTTATAATAAATAAAACATTGTTATAATGAATATAACAAGAATGGTGACAAATGTCAATATAACAATTGACCTATATATTTGTTGCCACAATTCTCAAAAATTCTAGAAAAATTATTTGTAACTAGATTTGATTCTTTTCTCGATAAACATAACATCTTAAGTAATAGTCAATATGGGTTCAGATCAAATAACTCAACTTCCATGGCCCTTATGGAGTTAATGGAATATGTTACTACAGCGGTTGATCAAAAACATTACTGTTTAAGTGTGTTTGTAGATCTAAAAAAGGCATTTGATACAATCGACCACACTATTCTGCTTGAAAAATTAGACAAATATGGTATTAGAGGTCATGCGTTACAATGGATACATAGTTATTTGCAAGATAGAATACAGTTTGTCCAAATAGATGATATAAGATCTAGTTTTTGTAGTGTTTCATGTGGAGTACCACAAGGCTCTGTACTCGGACCTAAGTTGTTCATTTTATATATTAATGATTTGATGAATGTGTCAGATACCCTTAAATGTGTTCTTTTTGCTGATGACACTACTTTCTTTTATTCGGGAAATGACTTGGAACAGATGATTGACTGTATGAAGAAAGAGTTTGTTAACATACAAACTTGGTTTAATTTAAATAAGTTATCCTTGAACATTGATAAAACAAATTATATGATTTTTAGTTTAAAAAAAAGATAACTACTGTTGGTCCTTTCAAAATTGATGGTGTTGAAATATGTAGAGTGACTGAAATGAAGTTTTTGGGTGTAATCATAGACGATAAAATGTCATGGAAACAGCACTTTTTTTTTTTTCCGGCTTTTTCCCTGCGTTAGGGGTCACCACTGCGATCTAGTCGCACGAAGATTTGGCAGTTTGTTTTTACGCCGGATGCCCTTCCTGACACAACCACAGACCACCGAGCAACCACAGCCCTCTGTGTGGAGTAGAGAGCTGATATCTAGGGTTCCTGGGGGAGCAGAACAGAACATGGAAACAGCACATAAATTCTGTTAAAACTAAAATATCCAAATCCATAGCAGTTTTATATAAAGTAAAGGATTTATTGAATGATAAAGCCTTGTATTTGCTGTATAATACAATTATTGTACCACATTTAATTTATTGTGTTGATGTTTGGGGAACAGCATGCAAAACGATAACAAAGCCTATTTTTATCCTACAAAAAAGAGCCATAAGGATTATAACAAGAATGCATTATCGTCACCCTACAAGTATATTATTTTGTAAATTGAAACTACTGAAGTTTTATGATTTGGTGGAATACAATATTTTCTTATTAATGTATAAAGCACAAAATAATACACTACCTTCAAATATTCAAAAGCATTTTGTAAAAAGGAAAAGTCATTACAATCTCAAGGGAACAGACATTTTTGTTAAACCAAAGCATAGAACTTGTTTAAAGGGCCGGTTTACTTTGACATATGGAATAGGTTTGTGGAACAGTTTGGAAAATGATGTGAAAAAAGCAAAGTCTATGTCTTTATTTAAGAAAATGATTAAGAAGAAATTCCTAAAAAGATATATATAAATGTTAAAATACTAAATGTAATATAAATCGGCAAATTATTATGAGTTATTAATGTTGTTCATGAATAATCATTGTTTGAACTGATTGTTTGAATGGATTTTTTTGGTTTAAAGAAGGGGCAGATATATAAGAATTTTATTCTTCTTCTGCTTCCTTTCATTTAAAATCTTGTTTTTTTATATATATATATATAATTTGAAATAGTCTTTTTTGTGGTTTATATTTAAAATGAATAAATAAATAAATAAATAACAAAAGTTACAATAAATATAACAGTTATAATAAATATAACATTGTTATAATGAATATAACAACAGTTACAATAAATATAACAATGTTGTAAATAAATATAACAAAAGTTATAATAAATATAACAACAGTTATAATAAATAACAACAGTTATAATAAATAAGTTATAATAAATATGGCAATAAGGCAAAGCTCTCAATTTACCGATCGATCTACGTTCCCACCCTCATCTATGGTCATGAGCTTTGGGTTGTGACCGAAAAAACGAGATCTCGGATACAAGCGGCTGAAATGAGTTTTCTCCGCAGGGTGTCTGGACTCTCCCTTAGAGATAGGGTGAGAAGCTCAGTCATCCGGGAGGGACTCGGAGTAGAGCCGCTGCTTCTCCACATCGAGAGGAGCCAGTTGAGGTGGCTCGGGCATCTGGTTAGGATGCCTCCTGGACGCCTCCCTGGTGAGGTGTTCTGGGCATGTCCCACCGGGAGGAGACCCAGAGGAAGACCCAGGACACGCTGGAGGGACTATGTTTCTCGGCTGGCCTGGGAACGCCTTGGGATTCCCCCAGAGGAGCTGCTCCAAGTGGCTGGGGAGAGGGAAGTCTGGGCCTCCCTACTTAGGCTGCTACCCCCGCGACCCGACCCCGGATAAGCGGAAGAAAATGGATGGATGGATACAATAAATATAACATTGTTATAATGTATATAACAACAGTTACAATAAATATAACAACAGTTATAATAAATATAACATTGTTATAATGAATATAACCAGTTACAATAAATATAACAACAGTTATAATAAATATAACAACAGTTATAATAAATGTCAGAGGGCAGAGTGTTCTTTTGCTGCTCACCCTTTTTCAACAGCAGGAGAAAAATTAATAAACACCAGGCTCAAAAGAGATGTTGGTGAATTTAACTGTGATCATGATTAGACGCTGCATGCACAATAAATTCAGCTGAGCCCTGCATCAGGGTTGCCAGATAAATGTAAAATGTCTTATTTACCCCCCTCCCTTTCTGTACACATGTTCATCAAACACAACACACCTCATCTTAGAGTATATTTACTCTGCACATATGACAGTTTAGATCAAAATACTACCATTTAAAAACCACAATACTACTGTATAGTTCTTCATTTCTTTTCTGGCAACCCAACTGACATGAAACTACAGCGTTTTCATGTAAACCCGCTCATTTTTGTTGTTCATTACCCCCAATAAATATTGAAAAACACTAACGTTTCCAGAGGTGGTTCGGTATTAGCAGGGCCTTACAGCAGGTACTTTATGGATCACTTTGACCTGGTCAGTTATTATGTACCCTAGAGGTAAGACCGTTTTTAAAACATCATTATTTTATTTAGATTGGCTGCAGTCTGCTAAAGAAAGCACCAGCAGCCTGTAGCTGCACTTTTTTTAAAACTCAGCCTAATCAGGCTTGATTAGCTCTGCCACATCACCTGTTGGCTCTCTGCCTTTTACATACTCTGGGCTAAGACCTGAAAAGAAGTGGAGCCTTGCTGGGAGCAAGTGTGGAGTGTTGAGATTGCCAGCTGAGGTTGGTGGATGCAAGCAAGGGGCTTGTTGGAACTACTTGTGATCCTGTTGCAGGTAAATCAAGTTTTGATCAAAGCAGCTGTAGTGCTGCATGTATGTGTGTGTTCATGAGTGTCCTCCACCCACTCTGATCACTGTGTGTTGAGCTCTCATGTGGAGTTTGTGTTGAGCTTAGGCTCTAAGATACTGGTGCTGTTTTAAACAGTACATGTGGAGCAAAGGGTTGCTCATGTAGCAGCTCTAGTGCTTACTAGAGTTGTATGTAGTGGAGGCTAGTGAAAGCTAGTGGAGTTCTGTGTGGGTTAAGGCTCCTTAAGAGCCGGTTGAATCTTAGGCGTGTGGGCCTGTGAGGCTTGTTTGAGTCATTTTTGGAGACACTGAGGGTAGTGTTTAGGCAGCTGTCCAAGAGGGGGACAGCTGTGATTAACAGTGAGGGACTGTTCACTTTTTCTCTTTTTCTTGTACTTTTGACTGTGTGAGTGCTGGTAGTCCAGTTTTCGTATTTTGTATGTTTAGAGGGACTTTTGTGAGGCAGATCGTCACCTGGGGAGACACGGCGGCCCTGTACAGGGCTGGGTTTGCCTGGGTGGCATTTTCTTGTTTTTGGCCAGACTCACCAATCCACCTTTGTGTTGAACTTTCTTTTTTAGTTATCTTTAAGGATGCTGATCCAGGAGAAGACGCTCAGGGCCTGGTGGGTGAAGCCAGGGAGGACCTTGCCAGCCTGGAGATGTTTAGTTTAGGTTCAATAAAATTTGTTTTAATTCTTTTCTGTGTCCAGTGTCCACTTTGTATGTTTTGGCCTTTACGGGTCGTAACATCAGTTTAAAAGGAGCTCCATGATGAACAAGTCTGGACACCCCTGGTCTAAATATTGGAGTCCTCAGCAGCAAAAAACTGAGCTCTTTGTACCATTTCTGAAACTTTACGTACACAGAAGAAATGTCAACTGATCGCCCAAACTGGGTCTGTTTGCTAATGGATCTAAAGCCTCGTGGGTTCTGACTCCGTTGAATCAGTTCTGACACTCGACTGTACAAGCTCTTTGGGACGTTTGGGTCCAGCTCCAGAGTCCTGACACCAGACTGTCCGGCCTGGCTTTCACAAGGCTCCGCAGCCGTCCAGCTGCTAGAATCATTCTGGTCCATCGTTACCGACGGCGGGCACGTCTGCACGTGGAGCTACTTTATTCAAGCAGCTGAAAGGAGGGAAAAGGTCTCCGTGCAGACTGCAGCTCTGACGTGCTGACACTTGGCTGACTCTGAGCGCCGCGGGACTCGGAAGTCAAGTCGTTTCCATCGTGTTTGAGCGATTCATTCATTAAGCGCGGGCCTCAGACGGATTTCTTTGTTTTCCACGAAGCTTGTTTGTGATCAGTTGAGCTGATTCGTGCTTGTGATCCTGGAGACGTTTGAAACGAGGGGAAAATGTGACGACATGAGGCGCGCCATAACTCAGTTTGTGGTCGGACATGTTTTTCAGAAGTTACGGGAGCCCGGGTCGCGTGCGCCGGCCTCCTCGGTGAATCACCGGGCTTCGTTTTCTCTTTCACAGGTTTTGTTTTGGTGGAGGGGCTTTGGTTTGTTTTGCTGCAGCTGTTTTGTTTCCAGATTTTGTGGTTTTCTCATGATGGATTCCACACGGCGCTGCCTCTTTTCCGGTCCGATGTGAAGACACTCGGCCAACAGAGTCCTTGAGTTTCCACCGCATAACAACAACGTTTCAATTTGTCTAATCGCGGGTATTTAGGCTAAGTAAACCATCACTCCTCAGGATTTCATCTGCAGCCTCGGCCCAGTCATGCAGATCTTTATTCAAACCATTTGTGTGTGGTCGAGGGGGGTGGAGGGGTTTGTATAAAGACGCAGAGTGGCTAGTTTTCCTTTTCTCACAGTTTTCCCTTCTTGTCTGAGCCGACCAAAACACCTGCAGATGTTGACCTCGCAACCTTTGACCTCGTCTGCTGACATTCAGCGGAGGAGTGCGGCCTCTAAGAACCGGAGCGGGCGGGGACAGAGTTGGGTTTTGGCTCAGCTCAGCTGTCTGCGCTCTCATCAGGTAGAAAGTCAACAGTCGAGCTTAAAGAGACGTGAAAAACAGCTTCTAGAACGGATGGAAAGATCTGTTGGATTTCTGAGAGTTTTATTAAAAGACATCCAAAGGATCAGGAGATATTTTGCTAACAGATAACCAACACATACACAGACACATTAAATTACATTATCGAGCGGCCGTGGCATAGTGGTAATGGCAGTCATCCCCCGATCGGAAGGTTGGAGGTTCGAATCCCTGTTCCCCACACCATGTGTTGTTGTGTCCCTGGGCAAGACACTTAACCCCAAGTTGCTCCCGGTAGGACTGGATGGCGCCTTGCATGGCAGTCTGCTGCTACCGGTGTATGAATGTTTGCATGAATGGGTGGATGGTTGGTATTGTAAAGCGCTTTGGGGCCCCACATAGGGGGCTGGAAAGCGCTATATAAATAAGCTCCATTTACCATTTACATGATAGCACACTTTCCATGGCGATAAAGGATAAGCTATTTTGTCTCTTTTTCAACAAACTGTCTTGTCTCCATAGCAACAAAGGATGGGCATTCTTGTCTCCATGGTGACAAAGGATAGGCCATCTTGTCTCCATGGTGACAAAGGATGGGCCATTTTGTCTATATGGGGACAAAGGATGGGCGATTTTGTCCCCATGGTGACAAAGGATGGGCCATTTTGTCTCTGTGGCAACAAAGAATGGACTGTCTTGTCTCCATAGCAACAAAGGATGGGCCTTCTTGTCTCCATGGTGACAAAGGATGGGCCATTTTGTCTCCATGGTGACAAAGGATGGGCCATTTTGTCTCATGGTGACAAAGGATGGGCCATTTTGTCTCCATGGTGACAAAGGATAAGCCATTTTGTCTCTGTGGCAACAAAGAATGGACTGTCTTATCTCCAAAGCAACAAAGGATGGGCCTTCTTGTCTCCATGGTGACAAAGGATGGGCCATTTTGTCTCCATGGTGACAAAGGATAAGCCATTTTGTCTCTGTTGCAACAAAGAATGGACTATCTTGTCTCCATAGCAACAAAGGATGGGTCATCTTGTCTCTATGTCAACAAAGGATGGGTCATCTTTTCTCTATGTCAACAAAGGATGAGTCATCTTGTCTCCATGGTGACAAAGGATGGGCCATTTTGTCTCCATGGTGACAAAGGATGGGCCATTTTGTCTCCATGGTGACAAAGAATGGACTGTCTTGTCTCCATAGCAACAAAGGATGGGCCTTCTTGTCTCCATGGTGACAAACGATAGGCCATCTTGTCTCCATGGGGACAAAGGATGGGCCATCTTGTCTCCATGGTGACAAAGGATGGGCCATCTTGTCTCCATGGTGACAAAGGATGGGCCATTTTGTCTCCATGGTGACAAAGGATGGGCCATTTTGTCTCTGTGGCAACAAAGAATGGACTGTCTTGTCTCCATAGCAACAAAGGATGGGCCTTCTTGTCTCCATGGTGACAAAGGATAGGCCATCTTGTCTCCATGGTGACAAAGGATGGGCCATTTTGTCTCTGTTGCAACAAAGAATGGACTGTCTTGTCTCCATAGCAACAAAAGATGGGTCATCTTGTTTTTAAATGGGGCGGCCGTGGCGTAGTGGTAATGGCAGTCGTCCCCCGATCGGAAGGTTGGCAGTTCGAATCCCGGTTCCCCACACCATGTGTCGCTGTGTCCTTGGGCAAGACACTTAACCCCAAGTTGCTCCCGGTAGGACTGGAAAGCGCCTTGCATGGCAGTCTGCTGCTGTCGGTGTATGATTGTGTGTATGAATGGGTGGATGGTTGGTATTGTAAAGCGCTTTGGGGCCCCTCATAGGGGCTGGAAAGCTCCATTTACCATCTTGTCTTTATGTCAACAAAGGATCTTGTCCCCATGTAAACAAAGATAAAGCTTGAATCAAAGATCTGAATCAGCCAGGACCTGTGGTTCTGGCCCGGTTTGTCCTGGTTCCGGCTTCTTTCGGTATTGGAGCTGGCACATGATGAAGTTTATGGTTTTGCAGAAAAGCACTGAAATAAATCTTTGTTCATGTTGTAAGTGCAAATCTGAGGCCATGGTCCTGAACCGGAAAAGGGTGGATTGTTCTCTTCAGGTCCAGGGTGAAGTTCAAGTGTCTCTGGGTTTTGTTCATGAGTGAGAGAAGAATGGAGCGTGAGACTGACACATTGACTGGTGCAGCATCTGCAGTATTGCGGACTCTGTACCGGTCCGTTGTGGTGAAGAAGGAGCTGAGCTGTAAGACAAAGCTCTCTGTTTACTGGTCAGTCTATGCTCCTACTCTCACCTCTGGTCATGAACTCTGGTAGAGACTGAAAGAATGAGATTGTGGACACAGGCAGTTGAAATGAGTTTCCTCTGCAGGGTAACTGGACTCTCCCTTAGAGACAGGCTGAGAAGTTCAGTTATCAGGAGAGACTCAGTAGAACCACTGCTCCTCCACATCCAGAGGAGACAGTTGAGGTGGTTCAGATCTGGTAAGGATGCTCCCATGAAGCCTCCCTTGGGAGGAGCTTCGGTCTGACTGGGAGGAGACCCCGGGGAAGACCCAGGACACGCTGGAGAGACTACGTCTCTTGGTTGGTCTGGGAACATCTTGGAGTCCTCCCAGTAGAGCTGGACAGGTACCTGTGGAAAGAGATGATGGACCTCACTGCTCAAGATGCTGCCCCGAGATCTGAGTCCAGAACAAGCAGAAGATGATGGATGGAAGTTGTAAAAGTAATTATTGCTTCTTGTGCAGCTGCTAGTGGTGGAACCACTGGTACCCCTTCACAATAAGAGTCCATTAAGGATTTATTAATATTTTATAAACGGGTTATTTATGGGCCTGTAACTCTTTAAATCACTAAATGTGTGAACAGTGTTTAAAACAGTTTTGTGAGCGATAATGTTTCATGAAGAATTTATAAACTCATAAATAACCCATTAATAAATCTTTAATAAATCCTTCATAAAGGGTTGACTGACATCTGTCAGAACTAGTTCAATAGGAAATATTTTTATCCCTAATGTGAACACATGAATCTGGCTTTGATGCACATGCAGTGCGAATCTGGATTTGATGTGAATGCGGCGTTAGTTCGGATTTCATGTGAACGTGGCGTTAATCTGGTTTTGATGTGAACATGGTGTAAATCTGGTTTCAACATAAGGCCACCTCAGTCTGGTTCTGATGTCAACACAACGTGAATCTATTAATCTAGTTTTTATGTAAACAGGGCGGGATTCTGATTTTGGTGTGAATGCATCATGAATCTGATTTTGGTGTGAATGCATCATATATCTGGTTTTGGTGTGAATTCATCAAAAATCTGGTTTTGGTGTGAATTCATCATGAATCTGGTTTTGGTGTGAATGCATCATAAATCTGGTTTTGGTGTGAATGCATCATAAATCTGATTTTGGTGTGAATGCATCATAAATCTGGTTTTGGTGTGAGTTCATCGTGAATCTGGTTTTGGTGTGAATGCATCATAAATCTGGTTTTGGTGTGAATGCATCATAAATCTGGTTTTGGTGTGAATGCATCGTAAATCTGGTTTTGGTGTGAATGCATCATAAATCTGAATTTGGTGTGAATGCATCATAAATCTGGTTTTCGTGTGAATGCATCATCAATCTGGTTTTGGTGTAAATGCATCATAAATCTGGTTTTGGTATGAATGCATCATAAATCTGGTTTTGGTGTGAATTCATCATAAATCTGATTTTGGTGTGAATGCATCATAAATCTGGTTTTGGTGTGAATGCATCATAAATCTACAATGGATATCAAGTTATTTGACAGGAAGAAAACAGTTTGTACAAATTGATGATGTTAGATCTCATCTGTGTAATGTATCATGTGGAGTTCCTCAGGGATCGGTTCTTGGACCCAAGTTGTTTATTTTGTACATTAATTATGTAATCAAGGTGTCTGATTTCCTAAATTGTGTTATGTTTGCTGATGACACTACCTTCTTTTGTTCGGGTGGAGACCTAAATCAGATGTTTGAACTTATGAAGAGGGAGTTTGCTAAACTACAAACTTGGTTTAAACTAAATAAGTAATCGTTGAATGTTGAAAAAACTAATTATATTATATTTAGTAAAAAAAATTCACTGTGGATTTTCCTTTCAAAATTGTTGGCGTTGAAATACGCAGAGTAAATGAAGTCAGGTTCCTTGGAGTAGTTATTGATGATGAACTGTCATGGAAGCAACATATTAACCTTGTAAGAACTAAATTATCAAAGTCCATGGCAGTACTGTATAAAGTAAGGGACTTGCTGAATGTAAAAGCTCTGTGTTTGTTATATAACACAATTATTGTGCCACATTTGATTTACTGTGTTGGTGTTTGGGGCACTGCTTGTAAAACTTTAACCCAGTCAATTTTCATTTTACAAAAAAGAGCTGTAAGAATTGTCTTAAGAAAACATTATCATACTTCTAGTATTTTGTTTTATCAAATGAAATTACTTAGGTTTTATGATTTGGTGGACTACTATATTCTATTAATTATGTTCAAGGCTCAGAATAATATACTACCACCACACATTCAAACATATTTTACAAGAAGGAATAGTTGTTACAATTTAAAGGGAATGGATATTTTTGTTAAACCGAAGTATCGAACTAGCTTGAGGGGTAGATCAACTTCTATAAAAGGCATAAGTTTATGGAATAGTTTGGAATGTGATATTAAAAAAGAGAAATCATTATTTTTATTTAAGAAAAAGATCAAGAATATTTTGTTAACAAGTTATATATAAATTTGTAAATATCTATTAATTATAATGAGTAATGTGACAAAGTATGTTCTTTGCTAGGTTATTTTATTATCATTGCTTGATTTTGTTTGTTTAAAAATGATTTGTTAAGAAGGGGCAGATATGATAAGATATTCTTCTTCTTCTGCTACCTTTTATTTTATATGCATTTTATTTATTTGAATTTGAAATTGTATTTGTGTCTTTTAATTAATATGAAATAAATAAACGTTTAAGACAAACAAACAAATCTGGTTTTGGTGTGAATGCATCATAAATCTGATTTTGGTGTGAATGCATCATAAAGAGCCGGAAAAGGGTAGCATGCCATCTCCGGGTCGGGGAGGAGGTCCTGCCCCAAGTGGAGGAGTTTAAGTATCTCGGGATCTTGTTCACGAATGAGGGAAAACTGGAGCGTGAGATCGATAGGCGGATAGGTGCAGCGTCCGCAGTGAAGCGGGCGCTGTACCGGTCTGTCGTGGTGAAGAGAGAGCTGAGTCAAAAGGCAAAGCTCTCAATTTACCGATCGATCTACGTTCCCACCCTCATCTATGGTCATGAGCTTTGGGTTATGACCGAAAGAACAAGATCTCGGATACAAGCGGCTGAAATGAGTTTTCTCCGCAGGGTGGCTGGACTCTCCCTTAGAGATAGGGTGAGAAGCTCAGTCATCCGGGAGGGACTCGGAGTAGAGCCGCTGCTTCTCCACATCGAGAGGAGCCAGTTGAGGTGGCTCGGGCATCTGGTTAGGATGCCTCCTGGACGCCTCCCTGGTGAGGTGTTCCGGGCATGTCCCACCGGGAGGAGACCCAGAGGAAGACCCAGGACACGCTGGAGGGACTATGTTTCTCGGCTGGCCTGGGAACGCCTTGGGATTCCCCCAGAGGAGCTGCTCCAAGTGGCTGGGGAGAGGGAAGTCTGGGCCTCCCTACTTAGGCTGCTACCCCCGCGACCCGACCCCGGATAAGCGGAAGAAGATGGATGGATGGATGGATGGATGGATGCATCATAAATCTGATTTTGGTGTGAATGCATCATAAATCTGATTTTGGTGTGAATGCATCATGAATCTGGTTTTGGTGTGAATGCATCATAAATCTGATTTTGGTGTGAATGCATCATAAATATGATTTTGGTGTGAATGCATCATAAATCTGGTTTAGGTGTGAATGCATCATAAATCTGGTTTAGGTGTGAATGCATCGTAAATCTGGTTTTGGTGTGAATGCATCGTAAATCTGGTTTTGGTGTGAATGCATCATAAATCTGATTTTGGTGTGAATGCATCATAAATCTGATTTTGGTGTGAATGCATCATATATCTGGTTTAGGTGTGAATGCATCATAAATCTGGTTTTGGTGTGAATGCATCATAAATCTAGTTTTGGTGTGAATGCATCATAACTGGTTTTGGTGTGAATGCATCATAAATAATAATAATAATAATGTGTTTGTCTGTCATCTGCGTATGTTTCCCATACACAGACGAAATTCGTCTCTGCATTTAACCCAACCACCCCAGGTGGTGCAGTGAGCAGCCAGAGGGCGCTCGGGGAGCTGGAGAATTAGGTGTGCACTCATAGACACCCCAAGGTGTGTATTGGCCGGGACGCGAACCCGTGTCCTTCGGGTCCCAAGTCAAACGCCCTAACCACTACACCATCTTGGCTCCTATCTGGTTTTGGTGTGAATGCATCATAAATCTGATTTTGGTGTGAATGCATCATATATCTGGTTTAGGTGTGAATGCATCATAAATCTGGTTTTGGTGTGAATGCATCATAAATCTAGTTTTGGTGTGAATGCATCATAATCTGGTTTTGGTGTGAATGCATCATAAATCTAGTTTTGGTGTGAATGCATCATAAATCTGGTTTTGGTGTGAATGCATCATAAATCTGGTTTTGGTGTGAATGCATCATAAATCTGGTGTAGGTGTGAATGCATCATAAATCTGGTTTTCAATCAATCAATCAATCTTTATTTATAGAGCCCTTTTCAGCAGCCAGAAGGTGCACAAAGTGCTGAACAATACAGAAATAAAACAAACAATCAAAAATAACAATAAAAAACAGCCAGTTAAAAATTAAAAACAATTAAGACCTAACAACAATTAAGACCTAACAAGAATGTCAAAGAACTACTGTACTAGGTATTAAAAGCCTGCCTGAATAAAAAGGTTTTAAGATTAGATTTAAAAGACTCCATATGAGTGATGGAGCGCAAGTCCAGAGGTAGCTTATTCCAGAGACTGGGTGCAACGACAGAAAAGGCCCGGTCACCCCAACGTTTGTAGTTGGACTTTGGGATGGACAGGAGAAATGTATTAGATGATCTCAGTGTTCTCCTATATTCACGGACAGTTACGAGATCAGTCAAATATAGTGGGGCAAGACCATTGAGTGCTTTAAAAGTGAATAATAAAATTTTGAATTTAATTCTAAAATCAATTGGAAGCCAATGGAGAGAAAATAAAACAGGGGTAATGTGTTCACGTCTGGAAGTGTTGGTTAAAAGTCTAGCTGCAGCATTTTGGACCAATTGAAGGCGTCTAATGGAGGATTGGGAGATTCCCGCATACAGGGAATTACAGTAGTCAAGTCTTGAGGTGATAAAAGCATGAATGGCCTTTTCTAAATCAAAACGATTTAAAAAAGGTTTAACTTTGTATAAAAGACGTAATTGATAAAAACAGGCCTTGACTACAGACGCTATGTGTTTATCAAATTTTAAGTCCTTGTCAAATGTCACCCCCAAGTTTTTAACTGTTGGTCTGCATTTGGAAGTTAGAGCACCAAAGGTACAGGGAGCATCATCGCCGAAGAAGATGCATTCTGTCTTTCCTTCGTTTAAAAACAAAAAATTACGGTGAAGCCACTGTTTAATGTCGTTAATACAATCAGAGTAGGGAGTGAGAAGATTACTGTTTTTGGGTTTCATTGGTAGATAAATTTGCACGTCGTCAGCATAGCAGTGAAAAGAAAAATTATGTCTGGCTATTACTGATCCAAGAGGCAGCATGTACAGTGAGAAGAGGAGAGGACCAAGAATAGAACCCTGTGGCACACCACAAGAAAGAACGGCAGTGGAGGAAGAAAGAGTGTCCAACATGACAGAGAATGTTCTGTTGGTCAAGTAGGCAGTGAACCACTTCAGTGCTGTACCAGAAATTCCAACATAACGTTGTAGGCGAGATAGAAGGACAGTGTGGTCTACTGTATCAAATGCAGCTGTGAGGTCCAGCAACACCAGTGCAACGGGACACTTGGCATCCATGGACATGGAAATGTCATTATGGACTTTTAACAAGGCTGATTCAGTAGAATGACGGGATCTAAAACCAGACTGAAATGTTTCAAAAATACCATGATTTTCCAAAACAGGTTGTAACTGCATAAAAACAATTTTTTCTAAAACTTTAGATAAAAAAGGCAGATGAGAAATAGGTCTAAAATTAGATAAAATTGATGGGTCCAGGTGAGGTTTTTTAAGAAGGGGCCTAACTACAGCATGTTTAAATGCAGCAGGGACAATTCCTAAACGAAGGCAGGAGTTTAAAAGTGTTAAAACACAGAAACCCACAGAATTAAAAACCTCTTTTAAAAACCTGGATGGAAGAAAGTCCAGAGGGCAATTGGTGATCTTTAAGTGTTGAACAACATCAGTGAGAGTGGCAAGAGACACTGGTTGAAACTGTTCAAACACAACCGGAGCTACAGAGACAACAGAGTAGTCAGGAGCAACAGGACCAGTGATCTGTCTGACTGAGGCCACTTTATCCTGGAAGAATTTTAAAAAGTTTTCACAGTTTGTGGCTGTGGCATCTGGTAGAATACGCACAGTTGGATTTATAACAGAATTAATAGTGTTAAATAACACTCTAGGACAATGGCAATTATTTGAAATCAAACCAGATAAAAATAGACATTTCGCCTCTTTGACAGATCTCTGGTAATTTTTAAAGCATTCTCTCAGAAATTTTAAGGATGAAGGAAGTTTTGTCTCTCTTCCATTGTCGTTCCGCTTTTGGTTTTGGTGTGAATGCATTATAAATCGGATTTTGGTGTGAATGCTTCATAAATCTGGTTTTGGTGTGAATTCATCATGACTCTGGTTTTGGTTTGAATGCATCATAAATCTGGTTTTGGTGTGAATGCATCATAAATCTGGTTTTGGTGTGAATGCATCATAAATCTGGTTTTGGTGTGAATGCATCATAAATCTGGTTTTGGTGTGAATGCATCATAAATCTGGTTTTGGTGTGAATGCATCATAAATCTGGTTTTGGTATGAATGCATCATAAATCTGGTTTTGGTGTGAATGCATCATAAATCTGGTTTTGGTGTGAATGCATCATAAATCTGATTTTGGTATGAATGCATCATGAATCTGGTTTTGGTGTGAATGCATCATGAATCTGGTTTTGGTGTGAATGCATCATAAATCTAATTTTGGTGTGAATGCATCATAAATCTGATTTTGGTGTGAATGCATCATAAATCTGGTTTTGGTATGAATGCATCGTTAATCTGGTTTTGGTGTGAATGCATCTTAAATCTTGTTTTTGTGTGAATTCATCATGAATCTGCTTTTGGTGTGAATGCATCATAAATCTGATTTTGGTGTGAATGCATCATAAATCTGATTTTGGTGTGAATGCATCATAAATCTGGTTTTGGTGTGAATGCATCATGAATCTGGTTTTGGTGTGAATGCATCATAAATCTGGTTTTGGTGTGAATGCATCATAAATCTGGTTTTGGTGTGAATGCATCATAAATCTGGTTTTGGTGTGAATGCATCATAAATCTGGTTTTGGTGTGAATGCATCATAAATCTGGTTTTGGTGTGAATGCATCATAAATCTGGTTTTGGTGTGAATGCATCATAAATCTGGTTTTGGTGTGAATGCATCATAAATCTGATTTTGGTGTGAATGCATCATAAATCTGGTTTTGGTGTGAATGCATCATAAATCTGGTTTTGGTGTGAATGCATCATAAATCTGGTTTTGGTGTGAATGCATCATAAATCTGGTTTTGGTGTGAATGCATCATAAATCTGGTTTTGGTGTGAATGCATCATAAATCTGGTTTTGGTGTGAATGCATCATAAATCTGGTTTTGGTGTGAATGCATCATAAATCTGGTTTTGGTGTGAATGCATCATAAATCTGGTTTTGGTGTGAATGCATCATAAATCTGGTTTTGGTGTGAATGCATCATGAATCTGGTTTTGGTGTGAATGCATCAT
>JBBPBX010075519.1:0-17324 GCA_038048925.1 Garcialebias charrua | reverse complement strand
ATATATATATATATATATATATATTTGGGCAGCACGGTGGCACAACTGGTAGAGCTGCTGCCTCTCAGCGAGAAGGTTGCCGGTTCAAATCCCGGTCCGGGGCCTTTCTGGGTGGAGTTTGCATGTTCTCCCCGTGCATGCGTGGGTTTCCTCCGGGTACTCCGGTTTCCTCCCACAGACCAAAAAACATGCTTGTTAGGCTGATTGGTGACTCTAAATTGACCCTAGGTGTGAGTGTGAGAGTGGATGGTTGTTTGGTGTGAGTGAGACAGGTCCCTCTTATCATTAAGGTGGGTAGCTGAATAACATTCTGCCTGTCTGTAAAAACACGTCTAAAATCAAAGTGGAAGGTTTCCGCTCTGAAGTAAGAAGTGAAACCAAGCGGCCCACAGCTACACCTCTGGGGGGGTTTCAGCCTACGGAGGATGCAGTTTTTGTCAGTGTTTCCACACCAAAACAAGGAAATGTTAAGTGTCTAAATATTGTGACATGAAGGCCACTGTCATTGGAAAGTTTCTGACAGAAGCAATAAAAATACAAATAGAAGTGAGTGTGAGTTTGAGCTCCCACACAAGTACAGTTCTTCGTACAGCAAGAGACCCTTTGATTGCAAAATCTCAAATCAATATGTGGCTCAAGGGAAAAATGTCGCACACCTCTGACTTAGTTTGGTAAATAGACTGTACTTATAAAGCACCTTTCCATCTTATCAAGATAATCCAAGCTCTTTACAACATAATCTGTGCCCTCATTAACCCATTCATACAGCACTCTACTAGATCAAAGACTAATCAGTGTTTTATCACATTCATACACTGATGGGACACACATTGGAGGCAATGAGGGGTTCAGTGCCTTGCCCAGGGACACTTCAAAATGTGACTGCTGGTGGAGTCAAACCCCCAACTCTCCCATTGGAGGATGACTGCTCTACTGTAACCACTCAGATGCAGCTGTTTGGATGTGAATGATCTCCTGGAAACAATGTTGACTTTAAAAACGCTACACATTCACATGGTAATGCCACAACCCCAATCTCTGTTTTGACAAAACTACAAAAGGAGTTGAGCAAGCTGTAGTTTTCATGCCAGGTCACTGGGTGCGCTGTGATTTATTTATCTATTTTTTGTATTTCAACAACACACAAATATGCACAGACACTTCAGTCTAGAAAATGAGAACAGTTACATCCAGTATGGTGAATACATGAACATTTGTTTGGACTGATGGCATTACTGTACTTTGTGTCAGTGATTCTCAACCCTGATCCTTGAGGAACACTATCCTGCATGTTTTAGCCGTTTCCCTGCTTTGACACACCTGATTTGAATTATTTGGTGATTAACAGGCTTCGGCAGAACTTGAAGTAAATAAATCACAGAAACAGGTGTGTTGAAGCAGGGAAAAATCTAAATCCTGCAGGGTGGTGTTCCTCAGGGACCAGGGGCCTCATGTACAAAGACTTGCGTAGATTTCTTACTGAAAAGTAACGTACGGACAAATCCAGAAAAGTGTCCACGCACAAAAAAATCCAGATTTATCAAACTGTGCGTACACCGGAATCCACGCACATTCCTTATGTACAACACAATCAACGTGGAATTCAGCGCACATGAGAGAGTGGCCGACTCCGCCCTTGACACGCCTCCGTATGAATATGCAAAGTCATTCAAATATGCCATGCACGACAGGAATGTCGTCTCTGCTCCATTGCAAATCATGTCGGAACGTGGAAAAAAGAGGAACTTCACGGACTGTGAACAGAAATCACTTCTGAGTGAGGCAGAGAAGCACGGAAAAAGGCTTCATTCGGCACGCACAGTGCAAAACAAACCATCCACTTTTAAATAAGAAGTTGACCAAGCTGATCTAACATGCCTGTATAGCTTAGTGGCGAACGCGCCCGCCCTTCGTCCCAAAGGTCGTGAGATCGACTCCCGCTTGGTACAATGTTTTTTTTTTTCATTCCGGATTTAAAGACCACAGGAAAACTATTGAATGAAACAACAAGAAATAGAACAATACATGAAATGAAAGGAAGCAGACGATTTATTGTTTTGTAAATAGTTTTCATGTGTATTTCAATCTGGAACGAAAAAAAAAAGAAAAACGTTGTACCATGCGGGAGTCGATCTCACGACCTTTGGAACTAAAGGCAAGCGCTTTACCCACTGACCTAAACGTAGGCGTGTTAATACAGCTTGGTTAACTTCTTATTTAAAGAAATTACATCTCATTGTTGTCAATATTGTTGCCACTATCTGGCGCATGCTTTTATATCCACTCATCTAATTGCGTCCATGTGGATGTAATAATCGTTAATCATGTGTGTTTGGTGGGATTTATGATTGTTTTCACATCGTGGACACGGTTTCACAGATCACCTGTAAGTGTCGCCAAAGGAACAATAACCACAGAAACGTGCGTACGCAAGCAGGGGAGCAGCCGTGGATTTCTACGTGGATGCGCAGATATTCCCGTTCATATCAGATTTGATACATACGCCACTTTGCGTGGAAAGTGACGTGCGCAATGTTTTTGTGCGCACGCATGGTTGATACATGAGGCCCCAGGGTTGGGAATCACTAACGTGACATAAAAATCATAAATCTAAAAAGATTTAGGAAAAATGTAGACTGGGCGTCTTAGCTGTAGTGCGCAAAGACGTCCGTGTTCAGGTAAACTGCGGTTTCCCATGAAGCGATCCAAAGAGTTTTGAAACTCCCCCACTCTGAGACCTGGAAATAAAATGTTTTGGTGTCTGAGGATCCGATCTCTGTTGTCGCGTAGACAAGCAATCAAAATGCAACAGAGTTGTTTTGATTTCACTTTAAGACATTGCTGTACAAAATGGGCCTTACAGAGACAAAACAATCAGGAGGCATTTACAAGAAACAGCATGCAGATTATTTTTTACACTCAGTGAAACCAATGGGAAAATAACTGGGACTTTCCATTGGTTTAGCAGACGACCCCAAGTGTGTGGTACTGGTGACAATATGTGATTTACTTGTGGCTTCGTTTGCTACACAGTTAAAAATAAAGCCACAATGATAGTGTTGCTCTAATTTCAGTTTTTATACTAACGTGTTTTATGAGTTATCTGATGGAATATGTGTAATATCATTAACTTTGCAGTGAATAAAGACAAACGTGTGACCATGTGAAATAGAAAACAACAACAGAAGAGGTAGTTTATCACATGATGTAATTCCACAATGTTTGGGGGGGTTTCAGAAGGGAACATAGCATGCCTAGAAAATCCCTAAACACTTGCTTTCACAAGAATATTTTGGATTTTACCTTTAACTGTTTCAGTACATTTTGTATCTCAGAAACAAAAATAAAATAAGCAAATGTGTTATCTAAGTTTTACCACAAAAACAACTAATTATCTGACTCAAGCCTCAGTGTTGGAGGGGTAACTTGACGAAAGTGCACAAAGATGCACATCATGAAGTAATTAAGGCATGAAAACACCTGATTATCTCACTGTGACCTTAAAGTATGGGTGGCAGTGGGTGAGAACACATCGGATGATTTGATGGATATGAGCAAAAAAAGCTGCTGTTGTGGGAGTAGTTTTGCTATGACAACAAAGCATCAGTTTTAGCACAGATGGCAACATATTTGTAAAACTAGGGAGTATAAACAGTAGCAGCATTCCCGTTTCTTCATTTTCTACAGTGATTCATTTCCAAGCAACTTCCCTAAACTTTTCTTTTTATACATTTCCTAAATAATTTCATCCCATCTTTAAGTGCTTTATCAAATTGTTAAAGGTGGGGTGACATGATTTTTTTACTATGCATAAAATTGCTCAAAATATATATCTTTTACCATTTAAAGACCGTGTAAAGTGAAACTAAATGTGTGTTTTTAGTTTGTCACATGGCATAAATATGTGTTATTAATCACCCATATAAATCTGACTGATTAAAAACATTGTTTACCTTATAAAATTAAGTCTCAAAAATCATGAAAAAACATGATTTTGCCTTGCCCTGGAACGCTGGGGGCGTGTCAGTGCGTGGGCGTGGTTTCAGCGCAGCTGCGCTCGTGTCCTGCCCCTGCCCTGAGCTGACTGTGTGGAGAGGCAGGCAGCAGAGATCCAGTAAACCTGCTCTGTTTTTATCCGAGTTCTGTCTGTAACAGCAGCTACTTTTTCCAAGAGTTACGCTGTTTTTGTAAATAGTTTTCTTGTGTGTTTTTAATCTGGAATGAATAAAAAAAAAAAAGAGTTGTACCATGCGGGATTTGAACCCGTGGGGTTTGGGACGGAAGGCAAGCGCTTTATCCATTGACCTATCCAGGCATTACAGATACTCGGTATAAAACCACGCGGTATAAAAACATGTTATGATTTGTACGGGTGCCCTGACCATTGCGACATCCAGGGAAGATGCACGAACGAGGCATAATTGATTAGCTAGCTAACAATGAACAAAATATCTATGCTATTGCTATCTGATGCTATCTGCGATTCGCGAGTGAACGGCTCCACCGAGGCGAATTTATACGGCTGGAGCTGCAGGGGGTGGGGCTATACTAATGAGGACCGCGTGACGAAACGCGGTCACATTTAAAACACGCCTAAAAAATCCTGAAATAGAAATATGTTTATACACAGTTTGCTCTATAACTCCAAAATTAATTGAGCTACAATTTTGAGACTTTTTACTCATTTACAAGATTACAATTATGACATTTATAATGTTTATTGAAGAAAATGTTGAAATTCACTTTACACGGTCTTTAAATATGTTCATTTTTGCAAACAAAATGATAAATCAATTTAATTTTGCTTTAAAATTGATTTTAAACTTTGCGCCGTGTTTATTCATGGGAAATCCGATTACACACGAATGCACCATCTGTGACGTAAAATCGGGTTGAGGGCTCTGGTCTCTTTAATAGCGGACAATTTAAAACCCGACGAATTTAGCAATGTATGTGAAGATTTGAGCTATTTGTCTTCAGTTTGGGAAGCAGAAAATAGTTTGGGTGATGGAACAAGAAACAGCAGGATCTAATTTAGGTCTGATGCTGTATGAGACTTACCTTCAGGTCGAGCAGCTCACACACGCGCACTGACAAGCCCAGAGCTCTGCCGATTTTACGTCACAGATGGTGCATCCGCGTGTAATCGGATTTCCCATGAATAAACACGGCGCAAAGTTTAAAATCAATTTTAAAGCAAAATTAAATTGATTTATCATTTTGTTTGCAAAAACAAACATATTTAAATGATAAAATATATATATTTTGAGCAATTTTATGCATAGTAAAAAAAATCATGTCACACCACCTTTAAGCTACTCCTGACTAGAACAATCCTCAGGAGCGACTCCTCAGTCCAGGACTGAAAGGTGTTCTGGTCACCATGGTCCATTCAGAAGACACACCAAGTGGGGTTGGAGACAGCCTAACCTCTGGTGGGCCTCCATGCTGCAGAGTGAGGTAATAACAGAGTCGAGCTGGCCAACTTCTTGTAATTACCGGTAATAAAACCTGCAGTGCCGTGGCTCAGTAACGTGATGAACTGATAACAACAGTGTGAGGCTGCCTACTTGCGGGATTAAAAAACAGATTTATTACCGGGGGAATATTGATGATGACACACAGCATCTTTGTAGTTATCTAACATTAAACCAGGTCCTCTGCACAGATTCCTCTTTCTTGAAACGTTTGTCTTTGATCCAAAATACTTCCTCGGTCTGAGACCCTGCAGCAAACTCAATCTTATAAATATCACCTTATCATGGTGGATCAACCAGTTTGCTGTTGACAGCCAGGACTAGCGGTTCACACGTACAAGGAGGACTTCTACCTGGAATATTGAGCATGCATCAGAAACTTTGCAGTTAATAAAAAAAAAAAAAGTTAACCACAAAGAGGACTGTTAAAATGAATTAACGGATTAAGTTTAGTAAATAACACGAGGATTTATTACTACTATATTACTACAATTACGTACAATTATACCAGTACTCAAATACAAAAATGTTGATATTTGTTTCAATTGCCTATATATGACATTTGTTATATCTTGTGTTCTGCAATTTTCCTTATACAGAAAGGTAGGCTAAATAACTGTATTGAAAATTAAAAGGGCTTTATTTAAAGAAATTAGCATTTTTTGTATTATATTACTGCATTTGGCTTTCAGCCCTCTAATATATTTTCATTTTGGCCCTCTCAGAGAAAATGTCTGGGCACCCCTGCTCAAGATACGAAAGGTCTGCTGCACAGAAAAACACATTCCACACAAAACTCACATAAAATTCACTAAAAAGACAACACACATACCACACATACACCCAAAAGAACAGGGAAAACCTATTTTGTGAACAGCAAAGGTTTACCAACTTTGCTGCAATCCAGACATGTTCTACCAGATTGTGTAGGTCGTAGGTTATCATCCTTTGTAATCATATCAGTAAATCTAACAAGCTTTAAATTCACCAAAGTATTTTAAGGCAGCCTGCATGAACACTGACCACATACAGTAGTTTGTTTTAAAAGAAAAAAGTTGTCACGACTTTGTGTTGAACAAAACTCTTTAATAAAAAACATTGACTACCTATTTGAAATGTTTGCAGAGCACTATATAGAGCACACAGAGCTAAAAATGAAACTATTAATGGCTCTGGGTTTGACACATTAAATAAACATTCTGTCATTAGATAAGATCATTTTGCTGTTGCTACATACAGGAAGACTAAAGATCTTTAAAATAAAGTTTATGCAGCAAAAGATAATGTTCTCTAAAGCTACAAATATCTCCGATCGAAGGCTGGCTCCGCTCCCATCGGCTGGATCTCAGCACTGAGCTGTTTGAGGAAATGTTGACAGACATGTGGAGATGGTTGAGATTACTGCAGGTTCATCTGTCAGCCAGAGATGTCATGGACAGACAGAAGGAAAGAGGGATTAAAGGAATGAAAATTAGATTATACCTCAACACCTGGCACATAAACCAGTCAAAGGTAGTAAATAATTGAGAAAAACTTTTCTGGCTGAATTACTTCCAACTGACTCAGTGCTGATGCTGATGATGAAGACTGACGCATTGAAGCAACACGGAGACTGTCCACTCCACACAATGTTTAAGTCGGGGCCAGAATACTCTGCTGGAAAAATGAGCCCAACCAAAAGGTGACTCTTTTCTCAAATCAACATAAAGTAGTAGACAATGTTACAACAAAAATGGGAAAAAGTCAAAAGCACATCTTCAATGCAAAACTTTGACTTTCAAAGTAAGAAAACATTACTTGATGAATTTGTCAAGAACAAATTTACAGAATCTGCCAAAACAGGAAAAAAAAATACATTTGACAAATGTAAAATGCACCAAATTTGAACAACCCTGTAATTAGATTGAAAGTAAACTGGTTGGGCAAACTCCCATGTACCCTCTAGGACCCTGCTGAGGGTGTAAAGCTGGTCCAGTGTTCCACGACCAGGATGAAAACCACACTGCTCCTCCTGAATCCGAGGTTCGACTATCCGACGGACCCTCCTCTGCAGAACCCCTGAATAGACCTTACCAGGGAGGCTTAAGAGTGTGATCCCCCTATACAGCAAACCCCCTACTTACGACTCCATCGACCTACGAACAACGGGACCTACGAACGTATCATATTTAATAAAAATATGAAATTACTGTATTAAAAAAAAAAAAAAAAAATTGTGTTTAAATGTTCTTAATTTCATGTGTACATCACTTTGTTGCAGCTGTGGTTGTTTTAAAGGCTTTATAAATAATAATTATGATAAAAATGATCATTTCTGATCATTTTTGAGCAATCTTGGGCAGCAGGAAGTAGGTCTTCAGTTTACACGGTCACAAATTAATGTAGAACACCGGACGCCATTTTAGGTTCAGTCACGGGGGTCTCCGGTCACAAATTAATGTAGAACACCGGACGCCATTTTAGGTTAGCTGCCGGGAGCCGGCCTTTGAAGACTGGTGACCAGGATCGCATCATATGGATTAATTACTAGCTGGAATCGCTCTGTGGACGTCTCAGGCTGGAGCAGCAGCTGCAGATTGATCGCCGATCGCGCCGCACCGCCGCTCCAACACCAGCCCATGGCCTGGCTAGCAGAAGCTAGCCAGCTAGCTAACACAGGCCTTGAGCAACTGCGGTGGTTCACTCGCCGGCTGCCGCGCTGCTCGGCCCGACAACAATCATGGCAACGCATGGCAACCTAAGATGTCGGCTTTGACCATCTCAAAGTAAGAAAATATATTTTTATTTATTCTGTAAATGTGAATAGCAATGTTTAACATTACAGTACACTACTGTACATGCTTAAATGTGTGCGCGCGCTCCGTTAGCGGTATTTCCACGACCTACGAACGGAATAAGGACCTACGAACTGGACGCTATTTTCACCCCCTAGCTACGGCAGAATCGAGCTGCGAACAGTTCTTATCTCCCTAACTCGTACGTAACTAGGGGGTCACCTGTAGTTGGAATACACTCTACGGCCCCCCTTTTTGAATAGGGGAACCACCACCCCAGTCTGCATATCCCGGGGAACTGCCCCTAATGGCCAAGCAATATTGCAGAGTCACGTAAGCCAACACAACCCCATAACATCCAGAGCCCTAAGGAACTCCGGGCGAATCTCATCCCCCCTGGAGCCCTGCCACCGCGGAGCTTTTTAACCACCTCGGCGACCTCAGCACCAGAGATTGGCGAGCCTGACCCAAAGTCCCCAGGCACCGCTTCCTCAATGGAAGACGTGCCAGTGGGATTGAGGAGGTCTTAGAAGTACTCTGCCCACCGATTCACAACATCCCGAGTTGAAGTCAGCAGCATGCCACCCCCATTATAAATAGTGTTGGTGGCTTACCGCTTTCCCCCACTGAGACGCTGGATGGTGGACCAGAATCACCTCAAAGCCGTACGGAAGTCATTCTCCATGGCCTCTCCGAACTCCTCCAATGCCCGAGTTTTTGCCTCAGCAACCACCCGAGCTGCATGCCGTTTGGACTGCCGGTACCCATCAGCTGCTTCCGGGGTCCCACAGGCCAAAAAGGCCCAATAGGACTCCTTCAGCCTGACAGCATCCCTCACCGCCGGTGTCCACCACCGGGTTCGAGGGTTGCCGCCACGACAGGCACCAACAACCTTGCGGCCACAGCTCTGATAAGCTGCTTCGACAATAGAGGCGCGGAACATGGCCCACTCGGACTCCATGTCCCCCGCCTCCCTCGGAACGTGTTCAAAGCTCTCCCGGAGGTGGGAGTTAAAGCTCCGTCTTACGGGAGACTCTGCCAGACGTTCCCAGCAGACCCTCACAATACGTTTGGGTCTGCCAGGTCTGACCGGCATCCTCCCCCACCATCGGAGCCAACTCACCACCAGGTAGTGGTCAGTTGACAGCTCTGCCCCTCTCTTCACCCGAGTGTCCAAGACATGCGGCCGCAGATCAGATGAGACGACAACAAAGTCGATCATCGAACTGCGACCTAGGGTGTCCTGGTGCCAAGAGCACATATGGACACCCTTATGCCTGAACATGGTGTTCGTTATGGACAATCCATGACGAGCACAGAAGTCCAATAACAGAACACCACTCGGGTTCAGATCAGGGGGGCCGTTCCTCCCAACCACACCCCTCCAGGTCTCACTGTCATTGCCCACGTGAGCATTGAAGTCCCCCAGTAGAACAAGGGAGTCCCCAGGAGGCGCACTCTCCAATACCCCCTCCAAGGACTCCAAAAAGGGTGGGTAATCTGAGCTGCCGTTTGGCGCATAGGCACAAACAACAGTCAGGACCCGTCCCCCCACACGTAGGCGGAGGGAGGCTACCCTCTCGTTCACCGGGGTGAACCCCAATGTACAGGCACCAAGATGGGGGGCAACGAGTATGCCCACTCCTGCTCGGCGCCTCTCACCAGGGGCAACTCCAGAATGGAAGAGTGTCCAACCCCTCTCAAGGAAACTGGTTCCAGAGCCAGAGCCATGCGTTGAGGTGAGTCCGACTATTTCTAGCCGGAACCTCTCAACCTCACACACCAGCTCAGGCTCCTTCCCCACCAGAGAGGTGACATTCCACGTCCCAATAGCCAGCTTCTGTAGCCGAGGATCAGACCGCCAAGGTCCCCGCCCTCGGCCACCACCCATCCCACATTGCACCCAACCCCTTTGGCCCCTCCCACAGGTGGTGAGCCCATGGGAAGGGGGACCCACGTCTCCTGTTCGGGCTGTGCCCGACCGGGCTCCATGGGTAAAAGCCCGGCCACCAGGCGTTCGCCAACATGCCCCACCTCTGGGCCTGGGTCCAGAGTGGGGCCCCGGTGACCCACGTCCGGGCGAGGGAACATTGATTCCATTTATTTTGTTCGTCATAAGGGGTCTTTGGGTTGCACTTTGTCTGGTCCCTCACCTAGGACCTGTCTGCCTTGGGTGACCCTACTAGGGGCATGAAGCCCCTGACAGCATAGCTCCTAGGATCATTGGGACACTCGAACCCCTCCACCACGGTAAGGTGGCAGCCCAGGGAGGAGCTGTCACCGTACCATGGTGCAGAATTGCAGGAGGAGTGCTTTGTAGACTTGGAGAAGGCATTTGACAGTGTCCCTCAGGGGATCTTGTGGGGGGTACTCCGGGAGTATGGGGTACCAGGCCCTTTGATACGGGCTGTTAGGTCCCTGTACGACCGGTGTCAGAGCTTGGTCCGCATTGCCGGCAGTAAGTCAGGCTCGTTTCCAGTGAGAGTTGGACTCCGCCAAGGTTGCCCTTTGTCACCGATTCTGTTCATAACTTTTATGGACAGAATTTCTAGGCGCAGCCAAGGTGTTGAGAGGATCCGTTTTGGTGGCCTTAGAATTGCTTCTCTGTTTTTTGCAGATGATGTGGTCCTATTGGCTTCATCAGGTCGTGATCTACAGCTTTCACTGGAGCGGTTTGCAGCCGAGTGTGATGCGGCCGGGATGAGGATCAGTTCCTCCAAATCCGAGGCCATGGTCTTGAGCCGGAAAAGGGTAGAGTGCCCTCTCCGGGTCGGGGAGGAGGTCCTGCCCCAAGTGGAGGAGTTTAAGTATCTCGGGTCTTGTTCACGAATGAGGGAAAACTGGAGCGTGAGATCGATAGGCGGATAGGTGCAGCGTCCGCAGTGAAGCGGGCGCTGTACCGGTCTGTCGTGGTGAAGAGAGAGCTGAGTCAAAAGGCAAAGCTCTCAATTTACCGATCGATCTACGTTCCCACCCTCATCTATGGTCATGAGCTTTGGGTTGTGACCGAAAGAACGAGATCTCGGATACAAGCGGCTGAAATGAGTTTTCTCCGCAGGGTGTCTGGACTCTCCCTTAGAGATAGGGTGAGAAGCTCGGTCATCCGGGAGGGACTCGGAGTAGAGCCGCTGCTTCTCCACATCGAGAGGAGCCAGTTGAGGTGGCTTGGGCATCTGGTTAGGATGCCTCCTGGACGCCTCCCTGGTGAGGTGTTCCGGGCATGTCCCACCGGGAGGAGACCCAGAGGAAGACCCAGGACACGCTGGAGGGACTATGTTTCTCGGCTGGCCTGGGAACGCCTTGGGATTCCCCCAGAGGAGCTGGCCCAAGTGGCTGGGGAGAGGGAAGTCTGGGCCTCCTTACTTAGGCTGCTACCTCCATGACCCGACCCCGGATAAGCGGAAGAAAATGGATGGATGGATGGATCTTGAAAGTAACAGGATTTGAATCTGTATTAGACTGGACTGGACTGTGTTGAAACAAAATTAAAGAATATAACATCACTTTTTTCCATACAGCACCTTAAAATTACGTGCGAATTTGAGATTCGTTAATAAACTCAACAGAATTGGTAACAAAATGCTGCAAGAAAAGAAAAGTTTCAACATCTAGAACTCAAAGATGAATAGGAAAATTGAAATTTCCTAAAGAATGAGGAGTTGGAGTTTGCATGTTCTCTCCGTGCATGCCTGAGTTTTCTCCCTTACTCCGGTTCCCTCCCACAGACCAAAAACATGCATGTTAGTCTGACTGGTAACTCTAAATTGTTCCTACATGTGAGTGGGAGAGTGAATGGTTGTTTGTCTTGCTTGTCTCCATGTATCCCAGTGATGGACTGGAGACCTGCCCAGGGTGTCCCCTGCCTCTCACACAATGATGGCTGGACATGGACACCAGTGAGCCCCGTGACCCGAAAAGGAAGAAGCAGGTAAAGGATAATGGAGGGATGGATATTCAAAATGTATTGTTCATGACAAAATCTTTCTGGCATTTATTTGGACCCAGTAAAGAGGAATCCAAGGCATCTGAAGACTATAGCATGACTGAGATTAAACAAATAAATTTCCATGTTCTTGACTCGTTATTCTGAAAAACAAGTTTTAGACAAAAAAAGAAACAGACAAACAAACAAAATAAAAAAATCCCTGAAATCATTTACGCTTCTGGCTGCATTGCAACATCCAGTTTTGAACTGTGCAATTCTGGGAAAAACCTTCACTTTTTTCCACAAATACCTACAGAAAAAAAGTTTTCCTTGTTTCACTGCAGTAAACATCAGAGTTGCACAATAATCTCAAATTCATCATCGCTTTCAGTGAGCTCAATACAGTATCGGCACCTCCAAGAACTTCTTGGACTGTGATTAAACATAGGTCATTATATTTAAATACAATGTGTTCATGTTCTACATAACATCCATCCATCCATCCATTTTCTTCCACTGATGCAGGGTCGGGTCGTGGGGGTAGCAGCCTAAGTAGGGAGGCCCAGACCCCTCTCCCCAGCCACTTGGGCCAGCTCCTCTGAGGGAATCCCAAGGCGTTCCCAGGCCAGCCGAGAAACATAGTCCCTCCAGCATGTCCTGGGTCTTCCTCTGGGTCTCCTCCCAGTGGGACGTGCCCGGAACACCTCACCAGGGAGGCGTCCAGGAGGCATCCTAACCAGATGCCCGAGCCACCTCAACTGGCTCCTCTCGATGTGGAGAAGCAGCGGCTCTACTCTGAGTCCCTCCCGGATGACTGAGCTTCTCACCCTATCTCTAACCCCAAAATTACACCACACGCGGCTCCGCCCCGCTCCGGTCCGCAGGTCGCAGCTGAGCGAGTCCAAAGCCCACTGCCTCCGCTCCGCTCAGGTCCGCCTGGATGCGCCGCTCCGAGACACGTGCGAGATCGCGCGATAAATCAAGTGATAAATAAGTAAGTCAGAACAAAACAATTCATTCGGTGGAAGAAGGAGAACAACTGTAGAGAGACTGCTGCCTTGATCTTCTCTCGTAAATGAGCTACATGGTTTGAGCAACAGGAAGTGATGTTTACATTTCAGAATAAAATACTTTTTTATTTATTTATTTCTTGTATTGCGTTTGTAGGCGTAGTCATAGTCATAAATATAATAGTTTAGTCATAGAATAGTCATAAATGATAGTTTGACAGCATTTTTGTACAAATAAATCCGTATAGAGCTAGGATTAGTCCGCCCGTGGTGATTTTATTTTGTAAATACGGAAGTTGTGCTCGTTCCTTTTCCTGTTGGTGCGACGTAATCTTCAAAAGTTGACTCCGGCACAGCTCCGGCGTCCGGCAGAAATAGAAAAATTTCTAATTTTGACGGACTGCCGTCCGCTCTCCGCAGCTCGCCGCCGCCGTGCGGAGCCAGTGTAAACTCTGTCATTGATTATAATGGGTGCGTATTTGCTGCGGAGGTCGGACCGGAGCGGGACGGAGCCGTAACGCGTGTGGTGTAATTTTGGGGTAAGGGAGAGCCTAGACACCCTGTGGAGAAAACTCATTTCGGCCGCTTGTATACGTGATCTCACTCTTTCAGTCACAACCCAAAGCTCATGACCATAGATGAGGGTAGGAACGTAGATCGACCGGTAAATTGAGAGCTTTGCCTTTTGATTCTTGACTTGATTTTACATAGAAAGACACAAATATATTTGGCCAGCGGTATGACAGAACAGTAGTTAGAATTGTCACCTCTCAGCAATAAGGTCGTAGGATTGCCTTCTGGCTGATCTGAGCGGAGCTTGCACGTTATCCCTGTGCACTCCTGAGTTTTCTCCGGGTACTCCGGTTTCCTCCCACAGAACAAAAACATGCATGTAGATTAACTGGTAATTAAACTGTCCCTATGTGTGGGTAAGAGTGTGAATGATTGTTCGTCTCGTTTGTCTCTAAGTGTCCCTGTGATGGACTGGCCTGACCAGGGGTGTCCCCCGCCTCTTGCACAGTGACTGCTGGAGATAGACACCAGCTCTTCATGACCCAAAAAGAAGAAGTGTTTAAAAGAAAACAGATAGACGGATGGATATATTTGGCTAATCCAATAGACTGTACTCTACTGTAGATAACGACAGAAAAAAAAGTGAGGAGTGAGTAAAATGTGGGTTCATCACAAAGGATATCACCAACAGAAAATTGAACAATAACATTACACGTCACAAGTTTTTCTATTATCAGGTCTTTGTAAACATAAAATGTCTATGACAGAAAAAACTAAGCTGCAGACAAAGTATGGTCCCCAAACAACTAAATGAGTAAGACTAATAGACACTGTGTAGACGCAAAGGTGATGAAATCCTATGAAGCTCTGGTTGGCTGACCGTCGGGTGAAAATCTGTCCACAGACTCTGACTCATCTCAGCATCAGCGAGCTCATAGTGTTTTCACAGACTAACAGCCTGTGTTTAGACACAGCAGCATCTTTAAAAATAGGATTGTGTCTCATTGCTGATCTGCACAAGTGTCAGAGTGACTGTGCAGAAAGACGCAGATGTCTGACCTTGGTCCGATTGTCTACGGGTTAATACGTTTTATACGGACATCTTGGCATTCAAGCCTGACGGGCTGACTGATCTCAAATTTGTTAAAGTGCAGCGGCGGAGAAAGTCAGTCAGCTCATTTTCACAGTCAGAAGGGCTATAAACCAGAGGGGGAGCAACCTCTACGCTTAATCCACTTTAGAGTTTCATTACTGAGATTGCAGTGATCTGCCAGGAGGCAGGGTACATGATAACACTTACATCAAACTGAACAAATCTGAAGGAAGGCTAAGGAACCGTGACATGAGGCAGACTGCAGGACTGACTCTCACAAGAAGCAAATGTGTCACACTTGATTTTTTTTATGTGCAAATAATGAAGCAGCTTTAAACTTTGACCTTTTTTTTCTAACCATCAGTGAATTATTGATTTATTTAACTGTCTGGCTATTAGAAGGGCAATTTATTCTCTCAGCTAAACACTAAACACTTTGTAACGATCATAGACCACTTCCTTGAAATATGTTATAAAACGTAAACATCAATTTCACAGTGCCAATATTATACCTTCAATAAAAACATAAACTGCAAGTTAAGTGCTCATTATTACATACAGCACAATCAGAGGCTGGGAAAACAGTGTACTGCTTTAAAATCAGCTGGTGTTTGGGAACACATCTGTTTAAATTTTTATCACTTAAATTAGATATGGGGTGTTTCCATAAAACATCCACATCGTTCCTCACCCAGCTCAAATTATTTTCAGACATTCTGATATCAAGACTCACAACCTTATCTAAAGAAGGTCACACAAACAAAGCTTAAGATTACCAAATATTGATTCTTATTGTTGTCAATGGAAACCAAGGTGATACGGGTCGGGAGGAGACTTTTCCTCGGGTGGAGGGGTTCAAGCATCAAGTGTTCATAAGTGATGGAAGAATAGTGCAGGAAATGGATTAGCGGATCAGGTCCTCCTGCCCAATAATGAGGCTGTTGCTTCAGTTGGTTGTGGTGAAGAAAGAGTCGAGTCCAATGCAAAGCTCTCTATTTACTGGTCAGGTTACATTCCAACCCTCACTTATGGTCACGAGGTTTGGATCCTGACTGAAAGAACAATTTCCTGGTGACAAGCGGCTGAAATGAACTTCCTTCAAACGGAGGCCGGGCTCAGCCTTAGAGACGGAGAGGAGCTCGGTTTTTGGGGAGCTTATAGTAGAGCTGCTGCTGCTCCGCGTCGCATGGTTGAGGGAGTTTGAACATCTGATTAGGCTCCATACAGGACGCTTCCGTTACGAGGTTTTTCCGTGCAGATCCACTAGTAAGAGGGCATTTTTATTTGCATGTAATTTGTACAGATGAGATTTGATGGACATCTTTTTTTGGTTTCTTTAAATATTTTTGTTCTTAACACAATACAATCACATTGTTAAAAGTTGGAAGCTGTTGGTGGTTCTTTTGCTGCGTGACAGTTTCAGAGGGCAGGAGCTACATACGAAATGTGTTTTTCTGTAACAGTGATGTGCTGAAAGAAATAAAGATCTTGAGGCTGAGTTCCTGAGTGACGTCCATCATTTCACTGAAGTCGACCCAAAGTAGAGGGGGTTACATTTGACCCATAACTCACTGGAGAGATTATGTATCTATTACCAATATATATCCTCTCTGTCCTGAGGACCACCCAGGAGGAGCTGGAGAGTTGCTTGGGAGAGGGATGTCTATTGGAGCTTTTTGCACTGCTCCTACTCAGTCCCAACTCTACTCAGCCCTCCACGAAAAAAAAAAACCAATATTCCACAGTACTTTTTAGCTGATTCAGGACCTTGTTTCGTCCCTGCTTCCCTGATGGGACCGAGCGAGCTGAGTTGAGCTGACTCTGGACCGAAACGTGAATGCAGGGCACCGATTGGTCAGGGGGAGGAGTCACTGGATCTCTGAAACTTTTCACCGATCCGCCATTTGCAATTTCTCGGGATGCGGAGCAGTGGCTGGATCTATTTTTTAAGATTTTAAAAACAATAATGACAATGCCGTATTTAATGCTGAAGTCCAAGCGTTGGATCTATTTTTTAAGATTTTAAAAACAATTATGACAATGCCGTATTTAATGCTGAAGTCCAAGCGTTTTTTGTGTTTGGTGACCGACGTCAAAATTTGAGTGAGCAGAGTCACTGCAGGGGATCTGGAATTGCTCATTGTGCTACAGGCGGGCCTTGAACAGGTCTCCAGTCCATCACAGGGACACAGAAACAAACAAGACAAACAACCGTTCACACTCTCACTCACACCCGGAGCAAATTCATGCATGCATGGAGAACATACAAACACCATGCAGCTAGGAGTTAAACCTTTCTGTGAGACAACAATACTAATCAACTGCTCCACCACGCACGCAGCACACTTTCAAACAGATTTTAAATGAACAAAGACCAGGATAGCTCAAATAATTTGCAAGAAAATAATTTAAAAAGTTTCACTCTGTTTTTGGTTTGCTTCATGTTTCTTTACTTCAGACTTTTAAATCCTAAAAGTATTTCATTTGAATTGATAAAGCTTCTCGGATGAGAAGTGAAACGTCTTCTGTTAC